>JARHVA010003603.1:537500-600000 GCA_037957365.1 Torreya grandis | reverse complement strand
TTCAACATGGACAAATTTTTATTTGTACCATTTACACTTATTATACACTTCATTTTTTAATAGTGCATCATGCAATGGTTGTTTAGATGATCCATAAGTGTATGATAAATCCCCATTCTCATAAATTATGGGTTGCTCAGTCTTCCCTAGACACAAAACCAATGATGTGACTATGCAGTTTTCTCCACATTCAATAAATTGTAGGCCAAAGTGGCCAAAACCCCAGTCTTCTGTTTATGTGTGAAAATACTAGTCTTTGCACCTCAATTTCTTCTACATGGAATTCTATGACATATGTCTGAGTAGCTTTTTTTTTCTTACTCACATATATGTTGAATTGAATGTCATAAAAGAAGATGCAAAACTCTTCCAGGGGTTAAATGACATGATGGATGGCCTTATCACAAATAACTATCAGAATTTTAAATATATTATTTAAAAATAGTTAGCATAAATCCTTACCAATAATATGGAATGATCATCATAGGAAATATCTACATAAAAGTTCAAAACACATACTTATAATATAGGCTATATATAATGGATTTTCCATAATCACCAAGACATTAACTATTGTATTTTATTCTAGTTATTCAACAACAAATAATTGTATACCTATTATGAAAATTGAAGCTCTATAGTAGCATTGACTTCTAATTGGATATCAACAATACTACAAAATAGATTGCACCATATATAGAATAACAAGGCAAACACCTAGGCACAAGATATCAGCAACATATTTTCACACACTATATCACCCATTCTATGAGCTAATTAATGGCCTTTAATTAATTTTGGTTACCACCTCTCGATAGCTAACTATTTGGAAATGATCTACATTAATAATTTCTCCCACTTCTCAATCTATAAAACTGTTACTTTATTAAAGGTTAATAAGTTATTTGTCAGTTGATAAATAATTGAGAAAGACCCTATACAAAAACCTTCGAAAAACACGAAAATAAAAATTAAAAAAAATTATATGAAAATATTTATGCAATCTATATAAATATTACATAATGAGACAAATTTATAGTGTGAACTCAATGAAACTCCTCCTAGTGAATTAAAGGTTCACAAATTACTAATCATTTAATAGATAATTAAAGCAGGTCTACACACAAACCCATGAGAAACATGATTATAACCTCTTGTCAAGTAAGACAGGGAAGAGTCTTATCAACTCGATAATATCTAGCTAATTCATATTAATATCATTAAATATGAATACTCAGTGAAACATGATTATAACCTCTTGTCAAGTAAAATAGGGAAGAGTCTTATCACCTCAGTAATATCCAGCTAATTCATATTAATATCATTAGATATGAATAGTGATTAATATCCATCATTTACTTTAATTTAATTATTACTATTTGCTAGAGGCCAAAATTTGGAGAATGGGACTGAAAAAGATGGTACAGGAAAATAAGTTCTTAGTGACCCAAATGACCGGTGGAGATTATTCTTGACATTTAGTGAAAAATAATTCAAGTGACATTTAGTGCTAAAAATAATTCGATGTAGCTTCTTTCCACTGTACAATTGTACATTATGTGAAGTGAACTATTTTTTTGGCATGTGCATCACAATTATTATTTTCTTTCTTCCAATGATAAAATATAACATTTACATGTTTATTATTTTTACAATACCTTTTTTATATTTAAAGTATAAACTACTCTCTTTGACTTTATTTGATTTTTTCACATTTAATAATATTTAATAGTATAACAACAAATTTATTTGATGCGAACACCACTGCCACATTAGAGTTTCCCTAATAGTGAATCCCCTATTTCAAAAATTCTAGCCCTAAAACAAGTGATATAAGCTTAAGAAATTACTTTGACAATATCCAAAAGATGTTTTTTAGGTGTGCCCTCAAAATTGAGCAATCGAAATCCATTTCATGCATAGTGATTTCACCATTAACATAGTGCTTTCACCATTAACACAGGGAGTGACGAAAACAATTTCAGTTATCCCATCTGTAACAAGTCTAGCCATTCCCATTGGTAACCCATAACAAACCAGGGAGAGAACAAAGTGAAATGCCAATGAATAGCTAGTGTTCACCATTTGGCTTGAAACAAATATGAACAAAAGGGAAACATGTAATCATGAAACAAAATGGAAAATTCTTGATTCCCTCATGTCACGAACAAACCACCACTTGGAAAAGAAAAAAAAACATCCTTTACATTAATGACTACCACCGCTCTGTGATGATCATTCTAAAGGGGGATAACGATGGATGATTTTTCCAAAGATTTACTACGTCTATTAGATTTGCCACCAAAGTTGGCATAGCTCTACCAAAAAAGCGATTGATAAAGCCTCTACTTTTTGAAATTGTTTTTTTAAAAAAAATAATACAAAAAAAAATGAAAATAATAAATTAGCCCAGATCAAGAAGAGAAAGGGACGGGAAATCCTCATAGGCCTTCCACACATTGTCCACGTGACTTAATTCCACTTGGTCAATGCCATAATTTGATAATAAATCTTCATCCAAATTAGCTTCGTGGTAACAATGAGTAGAAACAATCAAAGTAAAAAGGGCCAATCTATCCTAAGTACTTGATAGAATGTTTTCTAATCACCAGAAAGTGGTAACATTTTATTGGAATGTATATATGATAATATGTGAATCACCTTCAACAATTACCTTATCAATATCACATTTGACTGCTAGTTCTATCCCACTAGCAAGAACTTGCACTCCGCTTCATTCTTGGTGTTGTCTTAAATTTTTTTGGACATTGCTTAGATTAAAGATTTGCTACAAAATTATATAATATATCTAGCCCCTAAAGCCCTAAGATTAATTCTAGATACCCCATTCAAATTTAGTTTAAATCATCTGACAGGTGGTGGATTCCATACACATTTACCTTTTCTCTCTTTTCTCCCAAAGAGTTGACCCATTAATAGGGAGACAATTAAATTATGTTAATTATACAACACTTAGAGAAAATATATAAATAAAAATATGTTATTTAATAAAGTCACATCATATTAATAAGATTGTGTTATTCACAACATGTTCAGATGATTGTATTAATAACATGTTAATAAAATTATTTTATTAATAGTTTATTATATACTTATAAAATACAAATCACTTCAAATACATAGATTACATATATCCTTAGTTTGCAATTTACTTTTCATTAAATTAATGTGATTTTTATTAAATAATAAAAATTATTTTACACTACATTTTGTTTGCATTTTAAAATAATATATAAAAATAACTTATGTTATTTATAAAATACTAAAGGACAACATGTGATAAGATATCCATTTAATAAGTTAACATTGTCTTAATAGGGTCCTTTGTTATTCACATTATGAAAAATTAATAAAATTGTGTTATGACCTATATGTATATTTCATATTCACTTGATATTTTAAATGTTTATTGATGTTCTAATTTCACCTTATGCTTTGTAAATTGTAACATCTCAAGCGCACCAACAAAACATTGGCCAATTCGGGTAATAATAAATATGAGATTTTTTAAAATTATTTTTACAAATAGAAACAATCATTATGCACTTGAATAAAAACATGCACATTAGATAACATAAATTTTTTAGTACATTACTCACATATAGAAAAATTCATTTTTAATTCCAATTACAATTGGTGATGTGAATGAAGTTTATTATTTTGTATAAGCATAATGATTATACAAATGAATATGCCCACCATATATGAAAATGCTTATAAAAATGTATATATCTACCTCAATACCACTCAAATTTCAAGAAAAGATGGAGAGGGAGAGGAAATTTGAAAATGGAGATTGGAGGGAAAACCACCTCAAAGGTTTAGTTGAATATGAGCTACAAATTAAAAGTCAAAGAGCAAAACAAAAAAAGTAGATCAACTGCCTATGGTGGGAAGAATGGAGGACAAAGAGAATTTAGTGGCAGATCAACCACCTATGAATGACAGAATGACATACAAAAAGGGTTTTGCAGTGGATAGATTGACTATGAGTGGATGATTATTAGGTAAAGAATGATTGGTGACAAAACATTGATGAAAAAGAGAAAAAGTGATTTAGTTCATTCTCAATTATTTTGAAGGAAAAAGTGCTCATCTAATATAGCCATACATTATTTGAATAAGAAGTAATGTAAAATTGAAATGTAAGATCATAAAAGGAAGGATACTATTACAATAATAAGATGGAAAATGTACTGTACACAAGAACATGAAATGGAATGATAGAAAAGAAAGGATTTTTCATTTATGGAGACGATTTAATTTTACTAAATTTCAAGGTCAAAAGAAGGTGATCTTAGGATTAGGTATCATATAAGAGGTTAAAATAAAGTGATCTCAGTGTCAATTATTATGGATGAGGTTGAAAGCAATTTATTTTATTACTAAATTTATATCCTAAGTCAAAAGAAGATTATTATGGTGTCAAAAGTTCATAAATTTATCAAAATACTAGTAAAAAAATTGAAATGCTAAAAGGTTAGAAACCTAAGGAACTTAGGTTTTAAAAATGTTCAAAGAAAATAATGGGTTCACCAATATGTTTTAACGAAATTGGAATTAATGTGCGAATGAAACCTAATTAAGATAAATTGAGTAGAATAATTAGAAAAGTTGTAACCCTTTTGACAATAAGAATTCAAGTAAATGAATTTATCAGATGTTGTGAAAATGATCGAAAGAAGATTATCTATGCAAACAAAATACAAAGTTAATTATTTAATACCATAAATTTGACTAAGCTAAATGATATAACGCAAAAATAGGAAAACAAGAACACCAAAAAATCCTTAGAAGCTAGAATTGAAACTGAACATGGACAAGATCACTAGACAAAGGACATAATATAATCCCACTACTATCATAATTGGTTGATCATGTGTTTTAAAAAAAAAATGGTAATCCTAACACAATCATGTGTGGCAGATGAAAGTAGTTATATATGTGTAAATTTAACATTTAAAAGTGTGAAAATACATAAAACTAGATTAACCAATGTGAAAACCTTAGTAGGGATAGAAATTATTAAAAGACTTGTGCATAGAAAAATGTGGAGTGTAATTGGTTGAGTTGATCTCAACCACCCCCATGATGACTAAACATTTCCTACCTATCCAAACTCCAAGGAGGGTATTATTCCCATATAGCTCCCCCACTTAGAGTGCTTTGTGAAATTATGATCCATTGACTACATGTATGTATATAGAACCAACTTGAATACTTGATGATGTTTCACTCAAGGTTAGATAAAACATGCTTTCGACTTGGCTCCAAACTGATTTTAGTTATCAAAATTAGAATTGGAAAGAATAAGAAATTTTAGCTCAATGTGCACTTATGTAAATAAGCCTCTGTATTGAAATTTGCAAGTGAAGTAAGAAATGGTTTGAGTGTGCCTTTACATCAATTCAAAATAAGAAATAACATGCTAAGAAACCTAAAAATATGGAGGACAAGCTAAGGGAGAATTTAATTTAAAATAGTGGCCATTGGATGGATTAGGATAAGTACATCCCATATGAATAAGAATGCCTCCCACTACTATCCATATTGGATGTTGTCCTCTAGGGTAAAGTGCTAAATTTTAAATCTAGATTTGTGCAATCAGGTTCATAAGGTTATTTTTATTAATCACAACATTTATGTTAGCTAAAAATGATATATTAGAAAAGAAATAGTCCTTCACTATTGTTTAGGATAGTGTGAGGTCAAAAATGGGTCCATAGTAGATTTACAAGTTAAATAAAGTTAAAAATAGGTAAAAAATGACATAATCAAGTATTCATTACCATATATTGGTTATTATAAAAGGCAATTAAATATTAATACTTTTTGTATGGTGTGAGGATGAGGAAGAAAACATGAAGTGTGTTGCAATACAAAATTGAAGTGTTCAACTTTTTATTTAGATATGGGGGTAGTAAACAAAATATATAGCTAAACAATTTACATAAACTATTGTCTCTGTCTTCTTGGTCGTTCTACTTCTTTAGAGTGTTATTTTCCACACTTTTGATTTCTTGTTCTATTTCTTTAGAGTATTATTTTTCACACTCTACATTGATTTTATGTACATATTTTATTTAAACTTTTGAAATTTAAAGTAATTTTTTATTTCTAATAATTAGAGGAGATACTTGTATGATTGTTTTAATTTTTTTTAATTTTTATATGAGTTAATTTAAATGTGAATAATTTGTGCTCACCTAAAGTTACTAATAAAAGAAAAGAAGAAGAATCCCTAGACATCATACATTGTAGGATTTACAAAGGACATTCCTTTTATTTTTACCTTTCTTGTAAATATTCAATTTGAGTTCTCCAACTGCCATATATGACATTATCAAAAAAGAAAAGAATGTAGGTCGGTGGCCCCTCTCCACAATGCAACTATTATTATCCTATTACTAAGCCTAGAAATGGGTACACACACACACACACACACACACACACACACGCACACACACACACACACACACACACACACACACACACACACACACACACACACACACACACACACAAAAATCATGTTTCTTCCCTATACTTCTTTGTGTGTGTGTGTGTGTGTGTGTGTGTGTGTGTGTGTGTGTGTGTGTGTGTGTGTGTGTGTGTGTGTGTGTGTGTGTGTGTGTGTGTGTGTGTGTGTGTGTGTGTGTGTACCCATTTCTAGGCTTATTAATAGGATAATAATAGTTGCATTGTGGAGAGGGACCACCGACCTACATTCTTTTCTTTTTTGATAATGTCATATATGGCAGTTGGAGAACTCAAATTGAATATTTACAAGAAAGGTAAAAATAAAAGGAATGTCCTTTGTAAATCCTAGAATGTATGATGTCTAGGGATTCTTCTTCTTTTCTTTTATTAGTAACTTTAGGTGAGCACAAATTATTCACATTTAAATTAACTCATATAAAAATTAAAAAAAATTAAAACAATCATACAAGTATCTCCTCTAATTATTAGAAATAAAAAATTACTTTAAATTTCAAAAGTTTAAATAAAATATGTACATAAAATCAATGTAGAGTGTGAAAAATAATACTCTAAAGAAATAGAACAAGAAATCAAAAGTGTGGAAAATAACACTCTAAAGAAGTAGAACGACCAAGAAGACAGAGACAATAGTTTATGTAAATTGTTTAGCTATATATTTTGTTTACTACCCCCATATCTAAATAAAAAGTTGAACACTTCAATTTTGTATTGCAACACACTTCATGTTTTCTTCCTCATCCTCACACCATACAAAAAGTATTAATATTTAATTGCCTTTTATAATAACCAATATATGGTAATGAATACTTGATTATGTCATTTTTTACCTATTTTTAACTTTATTTAACTTGTAAATCTACTATGGACCCATTTTTGACCTCACACTATCCTAAACAATAGTGAAGGACTATTTCTTTTCTAATATATCATTTTTAGCTAACATAAATGTTGTGATTAATAAAAATAACCTTATGAACCTGATTGCACAAATCTAGATCTAAAATTTAGCACTTTACCCTAGAGGACAACATCCAATATGGATAGTAGTGGGAGGCATTCTTATTCATATGGGATGTACTTATCCTAATCCATCCAATGGCCACTATTTTAAATTAACTTCTCCCTTAGCTTGTCCTCCATATTTTTAGGTTTCTTAGCATGTTATTTCCTATTTTGAATTGATGTAAAGGCACACTCAAACCATTTCTTACTTCACTTGCAAATTTCAATACAGAGGCTTATTTACATAAGTGCACATTGAGCTAAAATTTCTTATTCTTTCCAATTCTAATTTTGATAACTAAAATCAGTTTGGAGCCAAGTCGAAAGCATGTTTTATCTAACCTTGAGTGAAACATCATCAAGTATTCAAGTTGGTTCTATATACATACATGTAGTCAATGGATCATAATTTCACAAAGCACTCTAAGTGGGGGAGCTATATGGGAATAATACCCTCCTTGGAGTATTGGATAGGTAGGAAATGTTTAGTCATCATGGGGGTGGTTGAGATCAACTCAACCAATTACACTCCACATTTTTCTATGCACAAGTCTTTTAATAATTTCTATCCCTACTAAGGTTTTCACATTGGTTAATCTAGTTTTATGTATTTTCACACTTTTAAATGTTAAATTTACACATATATAACTACTTTCATCTGCCACACATGATTGTGTCAGGATTACCATTTTTTTTTTAAAACACATGATCAACCAATTATGATAGTAGTGGGATTATATTATGTCCTTTGTCTAGTGATCTTGTCCATGTTCAGTTTCAATTCTAGCTTCTAAGGATTTTTTGGTGTTCTTGTTTTCCTATTTTTGCGTTATATCATTTAGCTTAGTCAAATTTATGGTATTAAATAATTAACTTTGTATTTTGTTTGCATAGATAATCTTCTTTCGATCATTTTCACAACATCTGATAAATTCATTTACTTGAATTCTTATTGTCAAAAGGGTTACAACTTTTCTAATTATTTTACTCAATTTATCTTAATTAGGTTTCATTCGCACATTAATTCCAATTTCGTTAAAACATATTGGTGAACCCATTATTTTCTTTGAACATTTTTAAAACCTAAGTTCCTTAGGTTTCTAACCTTTTAGCATTTCAATTTTTTTACTAGTATTTTGATAAATTTATGAACTTTTGACACCATAATAATCTTCTTTTGACTTAGGATATAAATTTAGTAATAAAATAAATTGCTTTCAACCTCATCCATAATAATTGACACTGAGATCACTTTATTTTAACCTCTTATATGATACCTAATCCTAAGATCACCTTCTTTTGACCTTGAAATTTAGTAAAATTAAATCGTCTCCATAAATGAAAAATCCTTTCTTTTCTATCATTCCATTTCATGTTCTTGTGTACAGTACATTTTCCATCTTATTATTGTAATAGTATCCTTCCTTTTATGATCTTACATTTCAATTTTACATTACTTCTTATTCAAATAATGTATGGCTATATTAGATGAGCACTTTTTCCTTCAAAATAATTGAGAATGAACTAAATCACTTTTTCTCTTTTTCATCAATGTTTTGTCACCAATCATTCTTTACCTAATAATCATCCACTCATAGTCAATCTATCCACTGCAAAACCCTTTTTGTATGTCATTCTGTCATTCATAGGTGGTTGATCTGCCACTAAATTCTCTTTGTCCTCCATTCTTCCCACCATAGGCAGTTGATCTACTTTTTTTGTTTTGCTCTTTGACTTTTAATTTGTAGCTCATATTCAACTAAACCTTTGAGGTGGTTTTCCCTCCAATCTCCATTTTCAAATTTCCTCTCCCTCTCCATCTTTTCTTGAAATTTGAGTGGTATTGAGGTAGATATATACATTTTTATAAGCATTTTCATATATGGTGGGCATATTCATTTGTATAATCATTATGCTTATACAAAATAATAAACTTCATTCACATCACCAAATGTAATTGGAATTAAAAATGAATTTTTCTATATGTGAGTAATGTACTAAAAAATTTATGTTATCTAATGTGCATGTTTTTATTCAAGTGCATAATGATTGTTTCTATTTGTAAAAATAATTTTAAAAAATCTCATATTTATTATTACCCGAATTGGCCAATGTTTTGTTGGTGTGCTTGAGATGTTACAATTTACAAAGCATAAGGTGAAATTAGAACATCAATAAACATTTAAAATATCAAGTGAATATGAAATATACATATAGGTCATAACACAATTTTATTAATTTTTCATAATGTGAATAACAAAGAACCCTATTAAGACAATGTTAACTTATTAAATGGATATCTTATCACATGTTGTCCTTTAGTATTTTATAAATAACATAAGTTATTTTTATATATTATTTTAAAATGCAAACAAAATGTAGTGTAAAATAATTTTTATTATTTAATAAAAATCACATTAATTTAATGAAAAGTAAATTGCAAACTAAGGATATATGTAATCTATGTATTTGAAGTGATTTGTATTTTATAAGTATATAATAAACTATTAATAAAATAATTTTATTAACATGTTATTAATACAATCATGTGAACATGTTGTGAATAACACAATGTTATTAATATGATGTGATTTTATTAAATAACATATTTTTATTTATATATTTTCTCTAAGTGTTGTATAATTAACATAATTTAATTGTGTCCCTATTAATAGGTCAACTCTTTGGGAGAAAAGAGAGAAAAGGTAAATGTGTAGGGAATCCACCACCTATCAGATGATTTAAACTAAATTTTGATGGGGTATCTAGAGTTAATCTTAGGGCTTTAGGGGCTAGATATATTATATAATTTTGTAGCAAATCTTTAATCTAAGCAATGTCCAAAAAAATTTAAGACAACACCAAGAATGAAGCAAAGTGCAAGTTCTTGCTAGTGGGATAGAATTAGCAGTCAAATGTGATATTGATAAGGTAATTGTTGAAGGTGATTCACATATTATCATATATACATTCCAATAAAATGTTACCACTCTGGTGATTAGAAAACATTCTATCAAGTACTTAGGATAGATTGGCCCTTTTTACTTTGATTGTTTCTACTCATTGTTACCACGAAGCTAATTTGGATGAAGATTTATTATCAAATTGTGGCATTGACCAAGTGGAATTAAGTCACGTGGACAATGTGTGGAAGGCCTATGAGGATTTCCCATCCCTTTCTCTTATTGATCTGGGCTAATTTATTATTTTCATTTTTTTTTGTATTATTTTTTTTATAAAAACAATTTCAAAAAGTAGAGGCTTTATCAGTCGCTTTTTTGGTAGAGCTATGCCAACTTTGGTGGCAAATATAAAAGATGTAGTAAATCTTTGGCAAAATCATCCATCGTTATCCCCCTTCAGAATGATCATCACAGAGCGGTGGTAGTCATTAATGTAAAGGATGTTTTTTTTTCTTTTCTAAGTGGTGGTTTGTTCGTGACATGAGGGAATCAAGAATTTTCCATTTTGTTTCATGATTACATGTTTCCCTTTTGTTCATATTTGTTTCAAGCCAAATGGTGAACACTAGCTATTCATTGGCATTTCACTTTGTTCTCTCCCTGATTTGCTATGGGTTACCAATGGGAATGGCTAGACTTGTTACAGATGGGATAACTGAAATTGCTTTCGTCACTCCCTGTGTTAATGGTGAAAGCACTATGTTAATGGTGAAATCACTATGCATGAAATGGATTTCGATTGCTCAATTTTGAGGGCACACCTAAAAAACATCTTTTGGATATTGTCAAAGTAATTTCTTAAGCTTATATCACTTGTTTTAGGGCTAGAATTTTTGAAATAGGGGATTCACTATTAGGGAAACTCTAATGTTGCAGTGGTGTTCGCATCAAATAAATTTGTTATTATACTATTAAATATTATTAAATGTGAAAAAATCAAATAAAGTCAAAGAGAGTAGTTTATACTTTAAATATAAAAAAGGTATTGTAAAAATAATAAACATGTAAATGTTATATTTTATCATTGGAAGAAAGAAAATAATAATTGTGATGCACATGCCAAAAAAATAGTTCACTTCACATAATGTACAATTGTACAGTGGAAAGAAGCTACATCGAATTATTTTTAGCACTAAATGTCACTTGCATTATTTTTCACTAAATGTCAAGAATAATCTCCATCGGTCATTTGGGTCACTAAGAACTTATTTTTGTGTACCATCTTTTCAGTCCCATTCTCCAAATTTTGGCCTCTAGCAAACAGTAATAATTAAATTAAAGTAAATGATGGATATTAATCACTATTCATATCTAATGATATTAATATGAATTAGCTGGATATTACTGAGGTGATAAGACTCTTCCCTATTTTACTTGACAAGAGGTTATAATCATGTTTCACTGAGTATTCATATTTAATGATATTAATATGAATTAGCTAGATATTACCGAGGTGATAAGACTCTTCCCTGTCTTACTTGACAAGAGGTTATAATCATGTTTCTCATGGGTTTGTGTGTAGACCTGCTTTAATTATCTATTAAATGATTAGTAATTTGTGAACCTTTAATTCACTGGGAGGAGTTTCATTGAGTTCACACTATAAATTTGTCTCATTATGTAATATTTATATAGATTGTATAAATATTTTCATATAATTTTTTTTAATTTTTATTTTCGTGTTTTTCGAAGGTTTTTGTATAGGGTCTTTCTCAATTATTTATCAACTGACAAATAACTTATTAACCTTTAATAAAGTAACAGTTTTATAGATTGAGAAGTGGGAGAAATTATTAATGTAGATCATTTCCAAATAGTTAGCTATCGAGAGGTGGTAACCAAAATTAATTAAAGGCCATTAATTACCTCATAAAATGGGTGATATAGTGTGTGAAAATATGTTGCTGATATCTTGTGCCTAGGTGTTTGCCTTGTTATTCTATATATGGTGCAATCTATTTTGTAGTATTGTTGATATCCAATTAGAAGTCAATGTTACTGTAGAGCTTCAATTTTCATAATAGGTATACAATTATTTGTTGTTGAATAACTAGAATAAAATACAATAGTTAATGTCTTGGTGATTATGGAAAATCCATTATATATAGCCTATATTATAAGTATGTGTTTTGAACTTTTATGTAGATATTTCCTTGGATGATCATTCCATATTATTGGTAAGGATTTATGCTAACTATTTTTAAATAATATATTTAAAATTCTGATAGTTATTTGTGATAAGGCCATCCATCATGTCATTTAACACACACACACACACACACACACACACACACACACACACACACACACACACACACACACACACACACACACACACACACACACACACACAAACACACACACACACAGGTACATATCATAACCATCTATCTACTATGTATTCTCAAAAATGGTATGCATCGTAGCCATCATAGCCATATATCTACTGTGCATACACAATACATTGAATTAAGTTATATTTGCCCCAATTATGTTTTCCTTATAAGTTTAAGCTAAATTTATCTATCAAAGATCTCAAAATTTAAGTATAGTACTATTAAATACACTATTGGTTTAATAAAGGAGAAAATATTGTCATACATATCTTTGATACTTTGTAGAAAAGAAGTGAGACCTTGTTTACATTCAATTGATGGTTCAAGTAGACACTCCTCCATCACTACGTGCTGAGATATACATAGGCATTGTTGCTTCAATGTCATTTACACAGGTACTAACAGAGGTATATATTAACTTGTAATTTTGAATTGTAAAAATATCCTTGTTTTAATAATTCATCTACATAATTGGGGCAAATATAACTTAAGTGAATGTATTGTGTATGCAAGGTTGTCCTATGACATTTGATAGTCTGAGTCAAATGACTAGTAGGGAAACTTCTCATGTTTCTTCCCTATTTTAGATGCCTATTCGAATAAATGATCCTAACACTGACTTACTTTAGCATAAAAAATAGATTAAGTAGGACCGTGAGCTTGCATTAAGTGCATGCTTAAATGATTTTTTTTTTATTGTAGTTTAAAATTAATTTATTAGTAATTGATTGAATGTATTTTATGTTAATTTTGTAACAAAAATTGTATTTGAACAGGTTCAGCTAAAAATGAGATATGTGCATAGGATCCATAGTTAGACTTGGAGTAATCCAAGGCATTAGAGGGATCTCCATCTATCAATAGGGCATCCTAAGGAGAGTCTTATTCAAGGAAGGCAAAGAGAAGGAGGCTATTTGATGATTAGGATGTCTTACATGAGATGTGATTTTTTGTATGCCTATATGACAAATTATGCATTTTTAGCATTATATATGCGTAGATGACATTCACCCAGCATTGGATACTATGTTGGTAGATATAAATATTTGTATGCCTATCATGACAATCTATGTATTATTGACATTGTACATGTGCCTATTTGATTTTTTTAGGATTTTCATCTTAATTATGTTAATCTATCTAATTTATATTCAGTTTTAATTTAAAATGTTATTGTATATTGTTGTTTCGATCTTTTAAACTATTATCTATCAAATCTCATATTTAATGTTGTACATAAATTAGGACTAAAACTTTGTTCTTTTCAATGCTATAAATCTTGGATCTCCCATATTTTTTTAAATTAAAGTTTTTATTTGATTGTGTGTAGTGGAAATGACTAATGACACTCTTATTTATTTTATATTTGTCATCACCCATTTACAAATTTTTAATTGATCATTAGCACAATTTTATTTTAATTAAATCCCATACCTAATCATGTTTAAACTTGTATAATTCAAATACATAAAACCATTCATAAATACCTGCAAATTTATCACTTGGATACCTATACTTTCAAGTTACCCAGTCTTTCACCTTCACTTGGATCTAATGCTTTTTTTACTATCTTTTCTTGAAACTAGGCCTACCACTTGTATGCCTTCTATGATTTTTGTTCCTTTATATTTTCCCTCACCTCTCGAGTAATCTCTATCAATACCTCTTCTTCACTCAACTACTTTTAATAACCATGTACCTGGTCTACTTCTTTGCCTTTGCATCTTCATCTTTACTAAAATTTTATGATGAACTTCTGCCTAACCTTGAATATAATGTCTTTAATTTGATAAAAGTTAACCTTACTAACTTGAAATAGAATATGCATTAACGAGACAATGATCCATCTTTGGCCACAATCCTTTATCATCCCCTAATACCACCTAATGCATAATTTTTTCTTCTATGTTTAAGATGGATATGAAAGTCCTATTCATATGATATAAGATCGTGATTAATTCCATCCTCACTTATCCCGTCTCAAAAAATCTTTTTTTAAACTAGTTAATTACTAATTAGCTCTATTCTTAACTAGTCACCAATCTCTTAGATCTACTCTCCTTATTTTTAATAATTATTCTTTAAAACACTTTGTATAGATCTTAAGAAAACTAAAGGAGTTATGTAGGTGTTAAAACATAAAACAAATCAACCAACTACAAGTCTATAAGAGATTGAGCTCTCATTCTCAGATTCTATCTTTTTAAGTTTCTAGGTCTGTAGACCTAATTTTGTCTCCAATATGTCAATATCTGAAAATAGAGTTTGCATCTCTTAAAAATTAAATTTATAGTAATCAACCAAAAACTCATCTTACCTTATGTAAAACTTTCTCAAAAATGGTCTTCTATAGGTGTATATAAAATTAGCCCTCTATACCTATAATTTCAAACATATTGTCAACCCAATGATACATGGAATATGTTATATGATCAATTCCCCTGTTGATCACAAAGTTTCATACCTTTTGTTCAATTTTTTGAGTTTTAAAGATGTTTTCCTCATGAAACCCTTGTCAATAAAGATTCTACATGTATTTAGTTTTTGATACTGGTTTCAGACCTTTTAAGACCTCACTCATTCAACACCTTCAACACCTCACACCTAACATTCTATTGCTTTCTAGGACTTCCCGTTAAGGGTGTTAGGCCTTAAATAATTGATATTTGAAAATACAAAAAACCTTCTCTACCATCCAAATCCCCTTGAACACTTAAAACACACTTTCATGTAAAAATGGGTGAGAAAAGGGAGAGAGAAACACATAAACATTGATAACAAATTTTGTCAAAGTTAAAGTTGTGGTTGCAAAACTTTGGTTTTGATGTTTATTGACCAAAAATTTACACTACCAACACATCCTGGGGGTGATTAATGTCTAGGACTAGGTTTTTATCCTCTCATCAAGCTCGATCACTAAACCCACCACCCTTTTCACCCTAAAAAACACCCTTCCCATTACAGGAAATGTAATTTTTTAGCCTAAGTTCAAACATGCATAGAAAAAAAATTGTAATTCATTTCCATGAACCATAAAATCCATCCCCTAACTCTTTAAGCCATATAATCACACCCTAGAGCACTTAGGTGGAACCTTCTATAGCAATCCATTAGAAAAATTGTGGTGATGGGTCCAAAAATGTAACTTCTGGCATTGAATTGGCAACTTCTAAGCTCCAACTACTATTTCTACCTCTGTGACCTCCACTTCAGAATGTATGACTTTTATCACACACACACACACACACACACACACACACACACACACACACACACACACACACACACACACACACACACACGCACGCACGCACGCACGCACGCACGCACACATTACATATTATCACATTGCCAATACATTTAAATCCACCTGGTAGTGCATTTTTACTACTGTTCGAGAGTGTAAAAACACTAATAATAAATGTTGTCAATGTTTAAGTTATGGTTATATAAATCTAGTTTTGATGATTCCAAACCAAAAAATGACACTTCCAACACATCTGAGGGGGATGATAACAAATAGAACCAGGTGCTTGGGCTCCCATCAGGCCTGATTGACAAATCCACTATCCATTCTAGCCTCAAGAATGCCTTTCCCAATACAAGAAAAATTTAATTTTTTACCCTATGTTCAAACATGCATAAAATGAAACCTATAAGTAATTTACATGAACCATCAGATCAATCACCTTATTTAATCCTTATAATTTCACCCAAGATAACTTAGGTGTAAAATTTTAGAGCAATCTGGTGGAAAAGTTGCAGTGATGGATCTAAAAATATAACTTTTTGATATTGAATTAGTAACTTCTTGAGCTCCAACTACCATTTATTCTTTTGAGACATCCACTTGAGAATATATAACTTAGGTCACATATAGATCAGTAAATTACAATTTATCACACCACCATGACATTAAAATCCACCTTGAAGTGCATTTTCACTATCATTCAAGAGCACAAAAACATTGACAATAAATATTGTCAAAGTTTAAGTTGTGGTTGCAAAACTCTAGTTCTAATTCTTTTTTATTCAAAAATGACACTATCAACATGTTTGGGAGGGGGAAGATAATGTTTATGACTATTTTATTGTCCTCCCATTAGTTCTGATCCATATACACACCACCCATTATGACTTCAAGAATGCCCTTCCCAATATAAGAAAAATATAATTTTTTAACCTAAGTTCAAACATGCATAAAATGAAACATGTAAGTCATGTGAACCATTGGATCCTTCCCCTACCTATTAAATACATATAATATCACCTCAAATCACTCAGAGGGAACATTTTAGATCAATCCATTGGACAAGTTGTAGTGACAGGTCCAAAAATGCAAATTTTTGGTATTGAATAAGCAACTTCTTGAGCTCCAACTGCCACTTCTACCTAAACGACCTCCAATTGAGAGTTTATCAATTTAATCACATCTAGTTATGTAAATTACAAGTTATCACACTATCATGACATTTAAATACACTTTATAATGCATTTTCACTACTGTTATGGAGCGTTCTAACACTAACAACAAATGTTGTCAAAGTTTTAGTTCTAGTTGCAGAACTCTAGTTATGATGTTTCTTCATAAAAAAATAACACTGTCAATACATCTTAAAGGAGGATAATTTATAAAACCATGTTTTTGGCCTCCCATCAGTCCCAATTGACAAACCAACCATTCTTTCTAGTCTCAAGAATGCCCTTAGCAATACAAGAAAAATGCAAGTTTCTACCCTAAGTTTAAACATGCATAAATTGAAACATGTAAGTAATTTTAAGGAACCATTAGCTCCCTCCCATATATCTTTAATTTATCTAATTTCACCACATAACAATCAATTGGAACCTTCTATAGTAATCCATTGGACAATTTGTAGTGATAGATCCAAAAAATGCAACATTTTGGCATTAACTAAGCAACTTTTTGAGTTCCAAATACCATTTCTACCTCTAGGAGCTCCACTTAAGAATATATCACTTAGATCATGTATATATGGGTAAACTACACATTATCACACTATGACAATGTTCAAATCCATTTGAAAGTGAATTTTCACTACCATTCATGAGCTTCTCTTAGCTTGAAGAATATTGAATTCTCTATTGACAGTGCCAACCATGTGAAGGTGCAAGCTTATCTGGCACCACTAATATACAAAACATTGTTAGTAAGTAATTAAAAATGAATTTCATATAGACTACCTAGAAAATAAAAAAATATTTGGTAAAACTGATTACATCTACATTTGAAATGTTAATATACCTACGTATTTCAATCTAATGAACCACTGGGATTTGCTCTAACCTTAATAGTATCACGAATAGATTCATGGTTTGACTCCCAAACTTTCAATATTTTCTTATTTAATGGCCTCCCATGATATTTTTTAAATGAATATTTGTTGTAATAAATAAATTTGAATAGTGTATTATCTTTCTGTGCATTTGAAACTCTTCAAACAAGCATTTATTTGAAATTTTTATAGGATATCATTGAGGCCAAGTTCTAGTGAATACCACTGACCTCGTGGGATAGTCAATGTTTTCTCCATCTACAACTAGGGAAGTTAATTCTTTGTTTCTTTATACACACTGACATGATTAGTAATTAGTTCCCTCTTCATTTTCCTCATCTACAATAACTATAAAAACATGCTCTGTATCATAAAAAACCATTTTAGTGACAATATGAAGACAAATAATGAGAATAAATTATACACAATGAAAAATATTTTACTTGGCTACACTAGATCAAATAGATGGTCAAATTCATTTGATGATGTCATATTTATAAGTTACAATTTTATTTGAACCTCTTATGTGTTGTTAGAAATAATATATTTAGAACTCCAATCATTCATCCAATCTTGTGACTCTCACTCATTCCAAAAAAGAGTCTACGCATACAGAACAAAAACATGCCAAGTGTCTCATATCAACAGTCAATTTTTTTAATTTTAGCTATAAAATGAGTGGAAGTCACTTGAACCCATTAGAGTCATAAAATCATCATACTTTACCAATTTTTCTTCCTCCATTAACCATAAATTTCTATGAATAGTAGAATTTGGTTGGGTATTATGACACACATTCTCATTACACCTTTCAACCATGGTTTTTTCATTTGTCAAATGAACACCCTCTTCAAATCTCAACTCCTCCCTTTCAATATCTCTTTTTACACATGATCTAGCACCATCATGGTCCCCTTTTCCATGGCTAGCCTTGATGAAATTCTAAATTTGTTCAACACTAGTGGTAACATGCATCATGCTCAACCAATAAGACATTTGTGTATTTTTTAATTATGATGTGAAATTATATGGCTAAATGTAATGTTTTTTGAAATTAATGTTCCTTTGACTCAATTGTTCGTAGAACATCTAAAAACAACCTTGCACATACTCTAAACAATATGACCGATCATCACTTATATAGAAATGGTACTCCCTTAATATTTGTTTGTTGCTTTGTACTATCAGATGCATCCATGAATGATATATGTATGAATATGGAAACTTATGTTGAGTTTTAATACTATAACTGAATTTCCATTTGGGATTTGAATGTGTAAATTTTAGCAAATTCAACTGCTAAACTAATCAAACCAAGTGAGAATATATCCTTGATTATCATGAAATGTTCATCCAACCATCTAGCCCTGTGTGTGTGACTTGCATACTCAAATAATTTTCTCCTTAAATTTCACAAAAAATAAAAAATAGGTATCCTTTTTGTAAGAATCTCACACCTTTTAGATTATTTTCTATATTTTACTTGATAAGTCATTGATTTATCTTTGTTTAAACCAACTAATTCTTTTCCAATTGCACTTTTAATCTCCTCATGGATACATTTTTTTATTTTGTCAATCCACCACAAATGCTATAATTTCCATTTAAACATGATTTGTTATAAAATAATTTTCCATCCGATCTTTTGTAAAAAATAGTTGGAATTAATTTTTTGACTGATTTTGGTAGAAATTCAATGCCACATTCCTGTAAATTCTTGTTAGTATGCAAAATATAATGAATATGGTGAAACACATCATAGTGCATTGAAAAGTCAACATGTTGCTGACAACATAAGTGGTGCGTATGTGATTATTTTTTACATAAAAATGTTTGGCCATCTCAAAATATTTTTGACAAATAGAAAATTGTGGATTTTTTCTAAAAAATTAGAGTACAATTATGTTTGAGTCATATCCAATAAATGTTTTAGATGTGATTGACAGTTACGATAACCAACTCTTCTTTTCACTACATCTCTTACATTTGGATAAACTCTTGTATTGTCTTTCTAAAATTGAGAAAGTAACTCATAGAGAGTATAGGCTATAGCCTTGTCCTTTTGTGGAAGTCTACCAAATAATGCCAAGAGCTCAATGGTATTAAGTTCATTAAGTCTTTCACATCTTTCAATTTATTTCATTTATGTTTTTGTATTTATATTAAGTGTTTGAATTGTTTTTTAAAGCATTTATTTGTCCTTGTTTGGTCACTTACTGCACAAGTTGTAAGTATACATGGGGAAAAATTACAATATTGGGTGCATGATTTTTGGCCTACAGTGTGATATACATAATGCTAATTTTCATTAATTTCACTATTTTCATTATTCATGTTATATGTTATTAGTCCTAACGTGTACATTATAGCTCTCATCTTAATTAATTTTATTGATGAAACAAATAATTGACATCTTTGGCTATCATAATCCCAATTATGAAATAAATTATCCCCAATTTGTTGAGCCAGTCTTCTTGAATAGTAATCAAACTTTTTATTATGAATTGGTCTAAAATATTTTGATCGATTTCAATTAAATACTTATCTTTTCTACGCATAATTCTTGGAGGTGTTGTTAATGGTGAGATTTGTTGAGAGGGTGTTTCAAAATCTTTATTAATTTCATTGTTTAGAGGTGGGATGAGATTTTATTCACTATTTATTTCTTCATTATATGTTTCCTTGAAATTTTATTTATTGTTAATTTCGTCATTATTTTTTTTCCATCAAATTTTATTCATTCATGAGGGGTGCAACATCATACATAGACTCATCATCAATAAAATCAAAAAAATGGAACATTGAATGTAAATTCCAACATTATCTAATTTACTATTGTAAATTTCAATATTATTCATTTCATTGTGGTCAATTTCATCATTATTCAATTAATTATGGTCAATTTCATCATTGTTTGATTCATTATTGTTAACTAGCTTATTACTATCAATTGGTTCATTAGGATTAGGGTTTGTACCTTGTCTACCATGAAGTTTTTGCCTATGTATTTTGTGTTTCTCTCTCAAATATTCTAATTCCTCTAATTTTTTTCTTAAACATCTTCATCTTGCTCAAATGTGATCCATCACTCATCAAGGACATCTGACAACTTTTCAAAGGTACACAGGTCCTACAGGTTTCATCAAGAATGTTTGTGGGATAAAATTCTATATTTGGGTTAAAAATAGATGTTGAAAGGTAAGCTTAGTCTATATTAATAATAAAGTGATTATGTTATCCAATAATTCAATCATGTTATATAACGTGATGATGTTATGAAATAGGTGATCAAATTATTATTAATACTTGGTTCTGGTTACACATAGACATTGAGAAGTGAGTTTTGTCTATATCAAGAATAATGTAATCATGTTATGAAATAATGTGATCATGTTATTATGAATACTTACTTTGGGTTAAACATAGACATTGAGAAATGAGTTTTATCTATATTAAGAATAACATAATCATGTTATTTAATAATACAATCATGTTATACATAATATATATTAGGGATTAGGGATTACGGTATTAGTGCATATGGTTTAGGGATTAGGGAATGTAGGGTTTAGGTTTAAGGGTGTATATAAGGTCTAATCACTCTATGCCATGTGAACCTAATTATTACTACAAAGGAAATTAATTGGGAAAAAACTGATTAGTAAATAGGGAAAGTCTATGGTTTACAATTTTAGGGTATAATATTTAGGGTTTGTGGTTTAAGGCTTAGGTTTTACTGTATATATGGTTTAGGATACAGAGGGTCTATCAAAAAGATAATTGAGGATAATTAGAATCACTTGGACCCATTTTTAATTATATAATGTGTTTTTCAGTTGTCATTATATCCAATGCCATAGTGTAGATTGAGTGAATTAGTCAAATGGTGTAATCAGTCATGTGATCTAGGCCAAATTGAGCCCTTTGAACTTAATTCTTAGTCTAAATGATGTTTATTTGGGATAAAATGATTGGTTCAAGGTTTAAAGAGTTTATATTTATGGCTTAGATTTTAGAGATTAGGAACTTTAGGGATTAGGGGTTAGGTTGTAGGTTTTAGGTTATATATAAGGTACAATCATGAAGGTGATTAGGGAAAATTTTAACTCCATCAACCTAGTTTTGTGAGTAAATAATTTGATTTTGGGCTCAATCAGCCCCACATCATCACACATTGAGCTAATTAAGTCAATTATGGTTTAATGATTGATGCAATTTTGACCAAGTTCATCCATATGAACCTAATTCTTATTATATATAAAGGATGTTAATTTGGTCTAAATTTATTGGTTTAGGGTTTAAGGTCTAAAATTTAAAGGGTTTGGTGTTTATGGCTTATGGCTTATGGTTTAAGGTAAATGGTATAGGGTTTAAGTTAAATGGTACATGGTTTAGGGTTTAAGATATCAGATATAGGGTCCAATCACTAATATAATTAGAGAACATTTAAATTGCTTATTCAATTATTTTTGACAATTACCTTCATGTTTGTATTTTTGATAAAAGTAGGGATAGTTAAGCCATACATGTTGCATATATTATACAATTAATTGAACCATAAATTTGGTTTAAGGGCTCAATTTTTCCCAAATCACATCCCTAATTGCATAAATTGACTAATTAGATAAATTCATGATAGAATCAAACTTTTAATTTTACACCAAATCATATCTTACTCTTGAAGGTGTTCAAATTGACCTTAAATGGATCCTTGATTAAATGAATCAACTATTTGGTTAATTATATATGACATGGCATTAGGCTTAATTTCACTCAAAATAACATCATATAGAATTTAAAATAGGTTCATCTGGCTCATTTTGACCCTAATTACCTCCATAATTGAACTAATCAACATTTCCATTCATTATATGATGACTTTATGTTTATTGAGCTCAAACTACATTATATACATGTAGAACTTGCACTTAAGTAAATAATGTTTATTTGCTTCAATCGAGATAATGAAAGGGGAGCTGATCAACCCCCAAATCACATTTTATAGTCATTAAATTAAGTTAAAGAGGTTTGAAATATCCCCAATTTACTTTAGATGCACAACTAGATTGGGACTCTAAAGACCAAGTTTTGATCATCTATTTCAAAAATGCATTTTATGACATCTCCTCATTAAATCAGTTATATGATAAGGCATGTATGTTTGTGGCATTTAGTGTGCATTAGGGCATAGGGATTACTATTTGTATTTTAGGGATTAGGGCATATGGTTTAGGTTTAAGAGTGTATAGGTCTAATTGCTCTATGCCATATGAACCTAATTATTACTACAAAGGATGTTAATTGGGACTAAATTGAATGGTAACTAGGGAAAGTTTATGGTTTACAATTTAGGGTATAATGTTTGTAGTTTATGGTTTAGAGATTAGGTTTTAATGTATATATGGTTTAAGGTACATAGGGTCAATCACAAAGAAAATAGCTGATAATTTGAATCACTTGGACCCATTTGTGACTATAGAATGTATATTTGGGTTGTCATTATACCCCATATCATCTTGTAGATTGAGTTAATTAGTCAATTGGGGAAATTAGTCATGTGATTTAGGTAAAATTGAGCCCTAAAAAATTAATTCTTAGTCTAAATGATGTTAATTTAGAATAAATGATTGGTTTAGTGTTTAAAGAATTTATATTTATGGTTTAGAGTTTAGAGATTAGGAAATTTAGGGATTCAGGCATAGGGTAGAGGCCTTAGGGCATATAAGGTACAATTTTTAAGGGAATTGGGGTAAATTTGAACTCCTTAAACCTAGATCTAAGTAAAGAATGTGATTTTGGGCTCAATTAGCCCCCACATCATCACTGATTAAGCTAATTAAGTCAATTGTGGTAATGAGTGATGTGATTTTAACTAAGTTCATCCTTATGAACCTAATTTTTACTATATATAAAGGATGTTAATTGGGGATATATTTATTGGTTTAGGGTTTAGGGTCTACAATTTAAAGGGTTTGGGGTTTAGGTCTTATGGCTTAAGGTTCAAGGTAAATGGTATAGGGTTTAAGTTAAATGATATAGGTTTTAAGGTTTAAGATATCATATATAGGGTCCAATCACTAAGGTAATTGAATAACATTTGAGTTTCTTGTTCACATATTTGCGACATTTTCCTTCATCTTTCCATTTTTGATAAATGCAAGGTTAGTTAAGACATACATGTTGCATAAATTATACAATTGATTGAGCCATAAATTTGGTTTAGGGTCTCAATTTTACAAAAATCATGCCCCTAATTTCATAAATTGACTAATTGGATCAATTCATGATATAATCAAACTTTTAGTGTTGCCCCAAATCATTTCTAGTTCTTTAAGGGGTTCAAATTGGCCTTAAATGCCACCTCGATTAAAGAATAAAATCTTTGGTTTATTATATATGACATGATACTAGGGTTAATTTCATTCCAAATTCAAATCATATACAATTTAAAGTAGGTTCATGTGGCTCATTTTGACCCTAATTACCTCCATAATTGAACTAATAGACATTTACATTTTTTAGTTGATGACTTCAAGTTTATTAAGCTCAAAACCACATTCTATACATGTAGAACTTGCATATAAGTAAATAATGTTTCTTTGATTCAATGGAGATAATGAAATTGGAGATGATCAACCCCCAAATCACATTTTATTGTCATGTAATTAGGTTTAATGGGTTTTTAATAACCCTAATTTACTTCAAATGCATAGCTAGATTGGTAATTCAAAGGCTAGGTTTTTGCCATAGGTTTAAAAAATGTATTTTATGATGTGTCATGATAAAATCAATTATATCATAAGGAATGTATGTTTTCAACATGTAGTGGGCATTAGGGCACAAGGATTATAATTAATGTATTGGGGATTAGGGATTAGAGCATAGGGTTTGGGTTTAGGGTTGTATATAAAGTCTAATCACTCTATGCCATGTGAATCTAATTCTTACTACAAAGGATGTTAATTGGAACTAAATCAATTGGTAAATAGGGAAATTTTATGGTTTATAATTTAGGGTTTAGTGTTTAGGGTTTATCATTTAGGGTGTAGGTTTTAATGTATATATGGTTTAGAGTACACAGAGTCAATCACAAATATAATTGAGTACTATTTAAATAACATAAACCCATTTGTGACTATAGAATGTGTTTATGGGTTGTCATTATACCCCATGCCATCATTAAAATTGAGTGAATTTGTCAAATGGGGAAATAAATCATGTGATTTAGTCCAAATTGGTCCATGTGAACTTAATTCTTAGTCAAAATGATGTCAACTTAGGCTAAATTATTGGTTCAAGGTTTAAAGAGTTTATATTTTAGGTATTATGGCTTATGGTATATAAGGTACAATCATGAAGGTGATTGGGGAAAATTTGAACTCCTTAAACTTAGATCTATGAGTAACAATGTGATTTTAGGCTCAATTAGCCCCCACATCATCACAAATTAAGCCAGTTAAGTCAATTGTGGTAATGAGTGATGATATTTTGACCAAGTTTATCCCTATGAACCTAATTATTACTATATATAAAGGATGTTAATTAGGGCTAAATTTTTTGGTTTAGGATTTAGAGTGTACAATTTAGAGGGTTTGGGGTTTAGGGCATATGGATTAGGGTTTAAGGTAAATGGTATAGGGTTTAAGATATTGGATATAGGGTCCAATCACTAAGGTAATTGAAGAAAATTTGAGCTTCTTGTTCACCTATTTGTGATAATTACCATCATGTTTACATTTATGATAAAACTAGGCCCAGTTAAGCCATACATGTTGCATACATTATATAATCGATTAATCCATAAATTTGGTTTACAGGTTAAATTTTTCCCAAATAACACCCCTAATTGCATGAATTAACTAATTGGATCAATTCATGATACAATAAAACTTAATTTTGCCTCAAATTATATCTTGCTCTTGAAGGGGTTCAAATTGGCCTCAAATTACTCCTTGATTAAATGAATCAACTCTTTAGTTAATTATTTATGAAATGACACTAGGGTTAATTTAAATCCAAATCACATTGAATATATAATTTAAGATATGTTCATGTGGCTCATTTTGACCCTAATTACCTCCATAATTGAACTAATCAATATTTACATTCACTAACTGATGACTTCAAGTTTATTGAGCTCAAAATCACACTCTATACATGTAAAACTTACATATAAATAAATAATGTTTCTTTGCCTCAATCGAGATAATGAAATTGGAGCTGATCAACCCCCAAATCACATTTTATAGTCATGCAATTAGGTTGAAGGGGCTTGAAATAACCCCAATTTACTTTAGTTAGATAAATAGATTGGTACTCCAAAGGCTAAGTTTTGTCCATAGGTTTTAAAAATTCATTTTATGACATCTTGTGATAAAATCAGTTATATCATAAAATGTATAATGAGTTGCACCTTAAAACCAAGTAATTCTAGGTAGTCAATTCAGCATATTAAAATGCCTAAAAAGTTTTTGAAGTCTAATGTGATACCACAACACCTTAATTCACTATTCAAGGTTAGGGACCTTTCTTCCAACACATGAAATAACACCACTAGTAGGGAGGTCAAGAACATATAAGATCATATACACAATTTGAGATTAAGAGTAAATTTGGGGTTTTGGGTGTTATGAATACATAACACGATCATGTTATTAACATGATCACATTATTAATGTGATCTTGTTACTAACACAATCGCATTATAAAATAACATGATTGCATTATTAACACAATCATACTATTTGAATTTGAATTTAAACACCAAACCTTTTGGCTTAGTAATGGCTTAGATTTCCATGTTAAAGTCTTAGACTTATCAGTCTACAACCAAGTCTGAGAGTATTGATAAAAAAACATAAAATTGAACTTAAATCACCAAATACACTATGCATTTCGATGGTAAAATAAAAAAACTTATTACCATCATGACAATCACGCATGGTTTTTATAATTTTTATACTAATTTAATGTTTCAAATTATGTTGAGTTATTACTACACCTTTTTTAGGCCACTACATGTCAAAAACATGCATGCATATATATGTTCATGTAATTTTTCTTTCATTTATCCAAGTTGAAAACAAATTATATGGTCTTAAACTAGGCATAATTCTACACAAATTAAAAAAATTTGATTTTCATTTTTATTGAGGTAGTTAGGCACACCACACAAATGCCTATCCATTTTTTTGTCAATTTTCATAATCTATTTACTTGCAAAATTCATTAAAAAATATTCATTGAAAAAACATAAAAAATGGTAGGTCACAAACTAGAAGATCTTATATAAATTTTCATAGAAGGGTTTGAAAAAATATTAAACAATGCTAAAAAAATGGTGTGTCACACAACTATCTATCTACTTTATTTTTAAAAAATAATATGAGTTCATCTTCACATTTTAGATGTTTGACCTAGTTATAAATAACAATTTTTTTATAAAATTTGGTGTTTTAAAGTTAGCCTGGAAATGCTACATTTCATGTTCTTATACCATCTTCAAATTTGGAGTGTAGATATCTCAAATTATCTATAGAAGTTTAGATTTTTGAAATTCTAGGAAAATCATGTCCATGAGTAATCCACTTTTTGTCCCCCAACTTTGTACACTTACCCTCTAGCATTTATGGTAAAAGGTATTTGAGGAAGGCACATTTAGTTTAGATCCCTCGTCTACCACATTTTTTTAATCAAAATTTAGATGGGGCTATAAGGGGAATCCTTGTGCTTTCGACGCAGGGTGGGTCATGAGATATTGTGTAAGGTCCTTCATTTGAGCCACTTCTCTCAAATTGATTAATGGGACCAATAATGAAGCCAAGGCTCAATCCCTTACCTTGGGGGTGGAATAGGTTAACCAATGTGGCATCGATAATGTGATCTTTGAAGGTGATTCTGTGGTTTTGATATAGACCCTATGAAATAGGAGGGTGTGTGCTTGGCACATTGAGAATATCCTTGGTCATCTTTGGGGTACCTTGAATTTTTCTTTTTCATGGGAGGCTCCTTATTGTTATAGAGAGGCTAATTGAATTAGGAATTTATTTGCCAACCAAGGCATCTCATAGGTAGAGGAAATCAAAATTGATAATTCAGAGGATGTTTGGTTAGAGGCCCCCTCATTGCTCTTATAATCTTCTATATTCTATCGATAGTGTGAGTTGAATGATTGAGGTTTTAACAGTGGTGGTGATTTAATCATTTCTTGGCACATTTTATTTTGATATATAGTTTCGTGCACACACTAATGAATTGGGTTTAATGAGTCGTGCTCTATATGCAGATTATATTAACATCCTTCTTCAGTGTTTGCACTATGCATTGGAGTTGTGACTAAGTGGCAAGTGGAGTGTGCACTATGTAGTTGTCTATTAGTGAGCCTTTGATCAGGGTGGGAAAATGGAAAAGGGATATGGTGTTTGAGGTTAGTGTGAGTAAAGCTAGGCGCAATAAAATGTTCATCATCCAGTCAATAAGTTTTGGATGTAATCAAAGAAACTGTCGACATGATTTTCAAGTTAAAGTGAATTATGATTTTGCGTCACTTTTCATTTCCAAATTCCACTTGGTTCTGGATGACAAGAGTTTGGTCAAGGAGGTGGTGTAAATGTTGATTAAGCAATTGTACAGGGTTGAATGAATTGAGGCCATCAATGGTTTCCCATCCAAGAGCTAGACCTCTCTATCTCTATCCAATGTGGAAAATTTTACATTAGTTCCACTTTTAGTCTTTCATGAGCTTGAAGAATGATTATGCCTAGTTTTGTCTTTTGTCAAAAACTTGTAGGGTCTCCTTCACTGCTTGTGGTGAGTAGAAGGATGGTGGTGTGGTTGGATGTGGCTTCCATGTGGGCTCCTCTCCCCTTCATCTCTACTATCTTGGTTCTACGATGTTCATCTCATGTTCTAGTTCTAGTATGCTTCTTGTGAAGGGTTTATGGGGGTGACCAATTAATGCTACCCCTACATGGTCTTCCATGACTGGTTTTGGTGTTGAGGTCACTCCCAAGTAAGGTGTTACTGATGTTATGCAGGCATGCTTGGACACTATTTTAATGGATCCAGTACTGGGTGGTATTCGAGGGGTCGAGGTGGTGGATGGACATAGTGATCGGGTTTGTGGAGGATGCTAGAGCTATGAAATCATTTGATGTTGGGCAATCAATGGTTTGGGTTCAAGGACAGTGTTATGGGCTTGCCCCTAAGCTATCTCTCTCTCACGAGTTCTTGTTTTTGTGGTGCTCACTCATGCATTAGTTTTTGGTTTTTCCCTGAATTAACCTGATCTTGTGTTCTCTATGGTTTTATAGGTGTTTTTTATAGTCATTGGGAATGTTTGTTCTCTCCTCGATGGATCTGGACTAATTTATGTAGGTTTTTATTTTTTTCGTTCTCTCGTAAATATTTCATGCGAAATAAAAGAGTGATATTCTATATCAATCTTGATTGTAGGTGAGGGACCCTTAAACCCTCAAATATCTATTAAAAAAATAATCTTTTTTAAATGTGATTTTTTAAAATAACATGCAGTCACATTTATATCATTCCTAAATATTCATTAAATAACACAATTTTTTTGTATTGTAACTAAATATTATTTAAATAACATGGTTTCTATAAATTTTTAAAAATAAAAATAAAATTCTAATATAAAATATGATAAACTATTAAAATATTAAAATAAATTTAAATTAATTATCTATCAAACCATGCTTGTATTTTATATTTCTTTTTCATTATCATGAATATATATAAAATACTTTAGTACCATTCAAAATGAACCATAAAAAATCTTCATGTTTCATGTTTTATCATAAATTATATGTTTGAACATTTAACATATTTTTCATATCAAACAATTATATTGCAAAAGTCCTTTTTAGTGGTTTTTATGGACTTATACCTAATATTCGTAGTGATTGTTTTAAATGTTTCTTAAGCAATTTAAGATTAAAAAAAATATAATATAATTAATTTGTGATTTTTTTTGTTTTTATATTATTGAATGTGAAAAGTTGAAACAATAAAATTATATTTAAAAAAATTGGAAAAAATCAAATAAAATAGTTTATACGTTAACGTAAAAAATTATTGTAAAAATAATAAATGTATAAATATTATATTTTATTACGGAAAGAATGAATAATATAATAATATTAATAAATGTATAAATATTATATTTTATTACGGAAACAAAAAGCCTGCCCATGAAAGCCCAAAAGCACGTGCGGCCCAAAAAACTAAAAGAAGTTCGTTATTAAAGTTTTTCGGTGTCCTAATCCTGGCATCACATGATGTGCAACTATAAAGTGTAAAGAAGATAACAGCGAATTAAATAGAGAGAATGAATTCGGATAAAATTAATTAATTCAATGTGTACAACGTAGAATATATTTATTACACAGTCACACCATTATCTCTCTTCAACCTCTTATTGGCATAATATTCATTTTAATAGAGAGAAAATGAATCGAAATAAAATTAATTAATTAATTGTGTATAATGGAGAATATATTTATTAAGTTTTTCAAATAAAAATATCTTTCCCTTAAAATGTGAATAATTATATATTACAATGTCTTTTACCTTTTAATTGAATTTAGTGTTTTATAAAGAACACTTTGTTTAAAGAAAATAAAATTAAAGATTACAAAATTATATTTTTATATATAGTGAATTGAGAGCTCTCATACCTGTATTTATTTAGATTCAAGTTTTTATGATTAAAATTATAATAGGCATAGACTCTTGTAATATATAATTATATTGTGTTATCATTTAGAGACTCAAATAATATTTTATTTACAAAGATAAAAAAATTAATCAATTTTCAGTATGAAAATGATGTACGAGCATCCCAAGCAAATTGACAACCTTACTTCACCCAAAAAATGAGTCACTTAGATAAATAAATCAATTATGGGTGTGTGTAGTTACACAATTCATCATTTTGAAAGGTTATTCTAATTTGCACAAGAGTCCACTTGTGTGGAAGAAAGATAGATTGGAGCTATGCAAAAGGTTGGAAAATAAGGGAGAGTTATAAGTTTTGGTCGAGGTAAGCAACACATGCATATAACTATAAAGCGCATAAGAATTCACTAGGGAAGAGAAGCAAAGTTCTAAATGAAAATTTTATGTGAAAATGTGTAAGTGGATTGTAGCTTGTAGAGCACAAAGGGACATGGCACAAGAGTTTTCCGTTGAAGTTGTGTTGCAAAAGAATAAAGAGGGTTGCAATTGAAGCTAAGATTAGTCTTTCATGACTTTGGCATAAACAATTGAGCTTATCACAGAAGCACGTTAGAATGGTGTGCAAAGATAATTGAGGAGCATAAAAATTGTGCATATAGTATAATCAACTAACAAATAAACTCTAAGGTACATAATGAATGATGAAGATGATGTACGGGTAAATAATAATAGTCAAATGTAAGGGTGTGCAGAAAATTAGGCACAAAACATTTAGTGTAGAATCTAAGGAAGTTGAAACCAACTAGACAAGTAGTCAACTATGAGGACCTACACTTAACCTTTCATTAGGTTAAGTTGGTATTGTAGGTGATGAGATAATAGAAAGCGATAACCTATAATATCTATTGTTTGGACATGATAGGTGAAGATATTTATATTTATGCAACTGATGTATGTAAAAGTCTATGTTACTTCTAAGGTAGGTTTGTATATTTTAATAGAGCCTAAAGACGTGCCAAAAACCCCATTAGATACAACTATTGACCAATTATGCATGAATTTAATAAAGTGACTAGGGAACATGTGAATAAAACTATGGGTCATGGACCTAGCATTTTTAATGCTCAAAAGAAGATGAGGAGAATTTGTTAGAGTGATCCCATAGAGGGAATAGAGCATGGTAGGATTAAATAAGGCTTGTAGCCTTAAGCAAATGGTAGTATGAGGATGGCATGGTAAAGGAAAATGGATCCATATCTATGGACTAGACTAATTAGATCTGAGAGATCAATACAAAGTTATGAAGCTTATTATATTATGTAACAACCAAAAATAAATAAAAATTAACATTTTCGTAGCATGATTTGATTGGAGAAAAAATGAAGGTTGCATGGTTAAGGCTTCCGTTTAGGAAGAAAATATTAACCTACATATGAGATATGATCCATGGGAAGGAAGGCTATTAGAATTTTAATTGTGAGGCATCTAGTAGAGCATCCTTCTCCATCGAGTGGAAGGTAGGTAGAGAGAAAGAAGGTGTAAGAAAAGTTAAGATAACACTCAATAGGGAAGAGTTATATAGGATTGTATAAGTAAACATTGATTCAATGGTTCTCGAGTCTAGAATGCCTACATAGCATTGTTACAAAGAGTGAGATAGTAGGTGGTGAGAGACTTTGTGAGATACATACAACCTATAAGAGTTCTTCTTGAAGGTTCTAATAGATTATCAACTGTGAAGTAGTCAAGTGTAAGATCATATTTCAATAAATGTATCGGTTATAAGGTGCCAAAAAACATGTCTCAATCGAATGTAGATGAATATAGAAATAGTACAAAGGATGGTTTAGGGAGAACCCTGGATGAGACGTGACCAAAAGTCATAAATCCTGAGGAAGATGGAAGAGATAGATTCCATGTTATAAGTATTGTAGAAGAGTATAACATAAGAGGAAATAACTTATGTTGGGACGAAGTATCCCACAAATAATTAGGGAGAGACATGTGGAAAGAAGAGCCCAAATCTAGGTTCTGAGACACATAGGAAATCATCTTGAAGCTAATGCATAAAAGTTCTCTGAAATATGAGGCCTTGAATAAATAATGGACTTGGTGTTGGATGTCAAGTTCCATTTCAAATGAAAGGGTGTAAATGACAACATGAAGGTGGGATATGTGAAACTAAGCATATGTGACAATGGAGTAAAAGGCTCGAGGATTCTCCAATAGAGAATGAGAAGGAAAGAACATCAAAAGGTGAAAATATAGAAAAATATGGTTTCTAAACTAATAAATTATGTAGTGTATCCTAAAGGCCACCTTGAAAATGTTATAGGAGGGATGTTCAAGAGGACCCTCATAGAAAGGTCCAATATCAGGTTGCAGTGCCCATGAGAAAAGGTGTTGAGGAAAAGGGTATGAAAGTAGTAGTTCTGAAGAATGTTATTAAATAAAGGCAAAAATAGAGTAAATCCAAGGGGAAATATGGTTGCAATAGAGCACAATGGGTGAAGGAATGGTGAATATTATTCTACAAGAGACAATGTAAATGTTAGAAGGCGAAAAATGTGTAGAAGTGGCCATTGTAGAGACAAGGGCATAGAAGAATAATCTTAAATATAACTAAAGTGTTATTATGAATAGAGTGAAGGTTTTACCAAAGCGAGGGATGCAAACCCTTGGGTACTTTAAAGTCCAAATTTATGCAAAATCCTTAAAATAAATCTTTATTGAGGACTGTAACGATGTGATAATCACAAAGACTAAAGAAGAAGAGGCTCTAGAAAGTAATATAGATTAAAATAAAATTCAATTTACATAAAATACTATTGTAGAAACAATACATATACAAAATTTATATTTATTATTGTAAGAACGAAAATAATAATAATCACCTAATCTACATAACTTCATATCTCTTTGCTAATGCATATTATTACCAAACAACACCATCTCCTATTAGCTAAAGTGTAAAATCAATTGGATATATGTTGCACAGATGATGGGACTCTTTCATCTCCTTGACATGAGGATGTAATTATGTTTCTCATGGGTTTATATGTAGGGGCGATGTAAATTATTTATTAAATGACTATAACATGTAAACCCCTAATAAAGTAACATGTTTAGAAGTTAGGCAAATGGATGATGTACATTATTTCAAAACAATTAGTTATTAGATACAAATATTCTTACCATATTATTAAATTTTATTAAATTATTCTAGTGATGTACATGATCATCATGTCTTGCTATAATCATGGTACTTATGGGGTTGTGTGTAGGTCCCAACTCAATTATCTTGTGAACCTATAAATCACATAATTTACTTTTTGTTTGGAAATAGGTTTAAAATGTGAGGATGATTTTTATCATTCTTAGAGGTTTAAAAGTCTTATATACATAGCATGATCATATGGTTCAAAAATAACTTATCATTTATGAAATTGTTTAGGTGGGTCCCTGATTAGAGCCTTCACTTACTATTTTTTATATTTAAATAAACATATATTAGAAAATACACACTATTAATTTTATAACCTAAAATAATTTATGCTTAGGAGATATGGTCATATACAAATCAAAACTAAACACACTATAACTCATCAAATTATAGGTCTCTACATGATATATATTAATAATTGTTCATCTTTAATTGTACTAATATTGTTGATATATAATCATTTCAATAGAAAGGAAATGAATATGGATAAAATTAACTAATTAATTGTGTATAATGGAGAATATATATTTATTAAACTCTTAAAATAAGAGCATCTCTTCCCTAAAGTGTAAACAACCATATATCATAATTTATTTTAACTTTTATTTAAATTTATTATTTTATAAGGAACATTTTTTTTTAACAAAATATAAAAGGATTATAAAATCATGATTTTCTAAATAGTGAATTAATAACTCTAATCCTTGTATTTATATAGAGTTAAATTTTGAGGTACAAAATTACAATAGACATAGACTACTATAATATATAATTATATTATCTTATCATTTTGAGATTCTCAATAACCATTTCATTACCAAGACAGAAAAATTGATTAATTTTCAATAGAAAATTGATACATGAGCATCTCAAGAAAATTTCCAATCTTATATCACCCAAAATCCAAGTCAAAGTTAGAGAAATAAACAAACTATGAATGTGCATAGTTGCACAATATGACATTTTGAAAAGTTATTCCAAATTAGACAAGATTCCACTATTAGGTCCATTATGTGATGATAACATGGTTCAATGATGCCAAAATCACAACCTTTATAGTCAATATTAAGTTAACATGTATCAATTTGGCTCAAATTGCATCACTAATTTTACCAATTATACCAACTATCTCAATTCATGATGGAATCGGAGCTAATTTACCCCCAAATCATATCATAATATCACAATTAGATTAAATGGGTTCAAATTAGCCTTATTGTGTTTTGGATTAACCCAATCAATTATTAGTTTCATGCAGTGATAAAATTAGTGTTGATTGAGCCCATAACACATCTTATATATTTAGAATTAGGTTTGAAAGGGGATAAATTTGGCCCAAATCACATGATTGATATCACCAATTGATTAATTTGATCAATTTATGATAAAATTAGGGATGATTGAGCCTCCAATCAAATATTGTAGTCACAGTTAGGTTGAATGTGCTCAAATTGGCTAAAGTTACTTCCCTGATTAAACTAATTGATATTTGGTTCATTATGTGATGACAGTAGGGTTGATTAATGCCCAAATCATATGCTATATATGTAAAATTAGGTTCATAGAAATTCACTCGCAAACCACATCCTATAGTCACAATTAGGTTCAAAGGGCTTAGATTATTCGTAATTGCCTTTGTCACTACATATGTGATAAAATTAAGATTGATTAATCCACAAATTACATCATATACAATGGATTGAGTCATAAAATATGTTCACAATGCTCAATTTGGCCTAAATCATGTCTCTTATTACATTAATTGACTAATTAGATCAATTCACGATGGAATTATAGATAATTTAGCCTCAAATCACATCCTATGGTCACAATTAGGTTCAAGGGGCTCAAATTGGCCCCAGTTGTGACTATGACTTAACCAAACTATTATTTAGTTAATTATGTGATGAAATTGGGGTTGATTGAACCTAAAATCACATCATATATAGTTGTAATTAGCTTTGAAATGGGCTTAATGTTTCCCAAAATTTCATCACTAACTACACCAATTAACTTATTAGCTTGATCTGTGATAAAATTAGGCATAATTGATCCCACAATCACATCTTATCTTTGAAGTTAGGTTGGAGGGGATCAAATTGGCCATAGTTGTCTCCATGATTGAATGAATCAAATACTTCATTCATTTTATGATAAAAATGGGTTCAATTAATCCCCAATTAACATCCTAAATGGTCAAAATTAAGTTCATTTCGCTCAATTTGGCCCAAATTGCATCACTAATTGCACCAATTTACTCAATGGTCTAATTTGTAATGGAATCAAAGTCAATTTATCTCCAAATCACATCTTATTATCAAGGTTAGGTTCATTGAATGAACCACCCAATTCTTTGGTTCATTTTATGATGAAATTAGAGCCAATTGAGCCCCAAATCACATCATATATAGTAAAAATTAGGTTTGAATGTGGCTTAATTTTTTACAAACCACCTTCATCGAAGATACAACATCCATATGGTAAAACTTCATATAAGTAACTTAGTGTGAAAGCAAAGTCTTGACCTCCTAGTTTGTATTTGGATATATTGTTTGCTTAGCTCTCTTGAGCTGCTTTATGGGTCATTTTGTTTTAAATGCTAAATTGGGGTCAAAATTCCACTCCATTGTAATGACCAGGATCGTGTAAGAAAGTTTCATATTTTTCACATGTTTTTGAAGTGTGTTTTTTATCCCATTATCATACTTGAAAATTTATCAAAAAATTTACTTTTTTATCTTGTTAGGTCTACTTTACATTATTTTTAAAAGTATGAGATTCTAGACCTAACCATGTTTCCAACCCTTAAATAAGTATTTGGTGTTCATTTATGCACTTCATATTGATAATAAGACATTTTTTAATTAGGGAGCAATCCCTAACTAGGTCAATGAACTTATTCCCCCATTCATTCAATGTCAATCAGGGGCTAGACCTCCACTAGTTCTGAGCCCACCCACCCTTGACATTCTTATAGTGTTATGTGGGATTCAATTCCTACATAGGTCATGAGACCCATCCATTGAAAAGTGTTTGTTAATCAAGATTAGATCCTTGAACATAATATAAGGCCTATGGGTTGTGTAACATAGTGGAAATCAAACTCTAAAACCTATCTTGGTCTTAGGGACCCCCACCTAATTAAACATTCAAACATAGACCTAATTGAGATTTTATCCTTTGATTAGGTCTTGGACCTTTCAAATCATGAATCCATTTTCCAATCAAAAGTTCAATGCTTAATTAGAAGCAAAATTTCGAAATTTCAAAAAGTGCAATTTTAAACATGCATGTGCCTCCCATAAGATCGATTAGGTCTGGGAGGCCCTTTTTTGTCCATCTTTGGTTTTTTTAAAATAACATCTCACTATTGTCCTTTTTTGAACTATCTATGTCATTTGAAAGATTGTTCTAACTCAATCATTTTGGTTATTAATATTTTTGTAAATTTTGTGCACAATAAAAGTTAATTTTGTTTTCATCTACTACTTGTTAAAAGGTGATTTTAATCATCAATCTTGACTTGTTTTTGTGGTAAGGAGGGGAAAAGGTGTAACATTTACATGGAGAAGCTAGTTGGTGAGAGCTTCAATGAAGGTAGCTACCTTTTTCAGGATTTCTTTTGCTTTGAAGCTTAAAAGTATTTATTTATTACCAGATGAGATACATTATAGGGATAGATCTTTTTTTCTCTTAGGAAAAAAATTGGACTAGACATCTTTTTATGCTTTTCTTAGTTAATTTTGTCCTTCTATCTTGTAACCTTACCATCATGCTGGAAAATTTTAGGATCATTTGATTGTAATCAATACAACATTGTGTTATTCAATGGATATATATTTTAATTGAAGTTATGGGAAAAAAATCACATCCTAATTGTGTATACAATGAATGTGTTCATTTCTTCCTCTAGTTTATTTTCTCAAATTCTTTTACTATCCTTGTATGTGGTTGTGTGGACACTAGCCAAGTGAGAGATCAATTTTGTGAGTGAATTCAATTTGAGTGGATCAATTTGTCATTGTGATAGCTAGAATTTTCTCTTTTCCCCTTTTCCTTATACCTTTTTTATATTAAATCTGTTATATTAGCTAGGGTTAGAGTAGGTTCTGATTGCAATCTATTTCTATTGATTTATATCTTTATTTCATTTATATTCCGCTTATGTATTTTTTGAATAGAGTAATGGAATGAAATCATAAAAACCAACCATATTTAATTTTAATAAAAATTTATAAACCTTGATTTATATTTTGGGGCATAATTTGAGTTTTGAGTTTTTATTTTTTAAAAACACACTGAAAATCCACATGAGCAAGACTTTTGCATTCCATATAAGTCCATGAATATATCATAACAATGTTAAAACTAAATTTAATATTCCAAATCATTAGGTCCATTCAATTGACATAGTTTTATATACACCAACTGGGTTACCCAATACTTTGTAACCTAAAATGTATAGACCTTGGGGAGACCCTACGATCATCCTTTTAGGAGAAGTTGGGTATGAAATTGTCCCAATCAATTTTGTGTCCTAAATAAACTCTCAAAATACTGGTGTTAGGAGGGGGGTATAATTGGTATATTTTAAAACTGATCACTTATTTTGGTATTTTTCCCATCCTTTATGCTTGACCTACCATGTTGGGTGCTTAGAACACACATTAATAGATTGATGGTAGAATGAGAACCTAATTGGAACATACTAAAAATTATCATTCATTTTTTTCTTTTGGTTATCCTTTATATTTTCCCTCCCTATTGTGTGCTTTAAATAAACATCAATAGATTGGAACTATAAGGAAGGCCTAAACTATCTAATTTAACAATTTTTTACTTTGTCCTTTTAAGGCATTTCCCAAAATGATGTTATAGATATTAATATGAGAAAATTAAAATTTTAAACCCACATATGGATTTTTTATGGCTTGGTAGGGGTGACTTCACTATGAACACTCCATGGCCTACTCATGACTCACCTAAGAATCTTGATAATTTTGTTCTTAGATACACACATGTTCAGATTTGAATGATAGAAGAACACGTTCAAGTAATCAAGGATGCCATCATCCAGACTCAAATCTAACATGAAGGAAATAAGAAGTGTAAGGATCCCCAAGTCAAGGATGGCTATGACTCCTTGACACGTAGCACTACCAAATTTGTCCCCAATGCTCTTTACATTAAATAATCTCTTGTAATAACTTCTCACTTGCATGATAAATAACCTTGGAATTGAGATATTTATGGTGTTTTGATCATTGTCATTTAAATGGTGCCTTACATAATAAATATGATTGAAAATGTTTGGTATCAAATGATGATTCTGATGAATGTGTAATCCTTGTCTTGATATTTTATTCAAGTGATCATTGCTGGTCATGAATGTTAATGTTGATACCTATGATGCTCCTCCTAATTGGTATCTTATTATCCATGCAAATTTATAGAGGATAAAATGAATGCATGGGTGAATCTATTTTGGGATTATCAATTAATCTTCTTTCCTTTGATGATGGGCTTAGTACCATTCAAAATCAGGGTGGCTTATTCTTGAACCCACACTATCTTACGTAATGATGTTTTGTATTTCTAATAATGGGAAGCCATTATCTATCCAATATCCAAGATCGAATCCTTAAAAATGCCTAGATACTTAACTAGGGATAATAGATCATTAAATGGTCATATTGGGAGATGTGCACATTATATAAATTTTGGATCTTATCATTGGGCATCCTTAAACTTATACACCTTGAGATATATACCTCCCTTAGGTAACATACTCCCTATGAGATCTTCTAGTGGTGTTTTAACCTTGGATAACTATTCTTCATCAATCTATTGCATTCTAGTTTCTTGCGTGCTTTTACGTGACCACTTGAATTAGTTTTACATAACTAAGAGGTGTAGTGATCCCACATGCAATTATTCTTATACTCTGTTAAGAAATTATTAGAATAAAAATTAGGGTTATTTCATCTAGTTTTAGAGCTTGTGTTGTGCTTACCAATGGATATTTCTAAATTGTATCTCTAAGAATCTTGTGATAAAAGTTAGTGCTATCATGGAACTAGTAACTATTTCATTAACCAGGAATATGATATGATATTATAAGGGCACATTTCTCTTAAATTAGAATGGAACACTAATTATTATGTTATACTAAGGTTATACAATTCTATGCATCCCTTTAGAAGTTAATGTATGTGCAGAAATCTATAAATTCATGTGGTAACACTATGGTACCTAATCGTATCCTTAGTTGAGCTAACACTTCCATAAAACATATGATAACATGATTATCACCATGAAATGTTAAAAATAAGGAAGTTATCATAGTTGATGTTTATCCTGGTTCAGTTTGAGAACCATTGTGGTGTTGACTGAATCTATTTTGAGAATGAAAAAAAGTGTGCTAGATGCAACACTAAAATAATAATATTATTGTGAATTAAATATTCTGATTTGAATGCAAATTGTGAATTTTGATAAAATAATAATTATAGAAATTGATCTGGTAGGACACTCTAGTAATGAGTGGTATTAAGCTGAGTAAAATACCTCATCATGAATATGTTTCTCATTATTGGGTAAGGTTATTCTAAGGCTAACCATCCCTTATATGGCATAAAGGTAAGCTCTTATAGAAAAATAGTTATCTATTGTGTGTGTAGTTATTCATGCTTATTGGCCATCTATGCTAGTTAGTTGATAAAATTGCATCCATGATGTGATTTATAATTGATATGATTTCTTTTGAAGCACTACTTGTTATTATGAGTAGGAGTTTGGTGTAGAAGCAATATGGTTGTACTTGCTAAAACACAGGCATGTGTTTGCCTAAAGGTGTAAACATGATGTGTAAGAGATTTTATTTTTTTGTATACCTAAAAGTGATATTCCAAAATGAATATTTCTAGTTCATTTAAAAGCATGACTAGAATATATGCTAATTTTATGCTTAGAAGGAGCAACTTAAAGTCTTGATCAGGTAGAGTTAAAAGTCCTAGGTACCCACTTAACACTTGAAAGAGAAATAAAATTTTGGTGAATGCCCTTGTATGGATGATTAAAATATGGTGGGATTGGTATCCTTGGACCATCGTGAGCTCATAAATACTAGATAACATGTTGTAAACCATGGGGGTTCAATGTGAATGGAAAAAATAGTTTATTTGATTGTTCAATGTGGTTGGTGTGGGATGCTGCACTAACCCATGAATGGTAATTCATGAAAGAGAAGTAACCATATGGTATGGATTACTATCCAGTATATGCATTCTATGATGAATATTGATGATATTAGTGCAAGGCATAATGAATATGTGCAAAATACCACCTTAGATATGGAAAGTTTTGTCAAAAATATGATTGGATCAGATTATTACCATTGTTTATATAAGATTGTAGAGATGTGCGATGGAACCCCCTTGTAATGAAAGTACGTGATATCTCAAAGTTAATTCATTTCAAAAATTATTGAACTGATAACTTGAAATCTAAACTATAAATTGTGAATATTCCAAGTATCTTTATGAACCATCAAATGTGATTTATGTTTAAAGTATGAAAGACACTTTCATTAGTGTGTATATTAAGGTGTGTGTAAATTGGTGATTTCAGAGTCTTCGAGCTAAAAAAACCAATTGATGGTGAAATTATGATATAAGTAAAATTAGGGTTCAAGTTAAACCTATTAAAAAGGATTTGTTGAATTATTTGTTGAAATGAAAGGGCCTTGTAAGGCATAAACACCAAATTATATACCCAAGTTAGGATTTTGAAAAAATATTTTGATGACAAGGGTGCATATATCACCTAATTTTGCTCATCATGGTGTCAAAAAGGGACACATGAGTTAGAAAATTACATTACTTTTGGAATAAACTGAACAAAATATGGTTACCTTTAGGACAATGGTTGGAACGTCAGCAAGGAAAGCAAGTGGGTTGTAACCTCCTTTATTTCTCTTCCAAGATGCATGACACTAATTTTTTGGTGATTGGTAGAAATTTACTAGAGCTGGCCACTACATTGTAGGAAACTTAAGTGACAATATCTTTGTGTTAATGATCACTTTATGAAAATAATGAAAAACATATGTTCAGGTAGTATTACTTTAGGTTAATTAACTGATTATTAGGATGACTCCCTTCTAAGAGACAGAAGATTTCATAACCCCATTGGTGGTATAATTACCATTGTTATTGAGACACTTGTAAATCATGATTTTATTTAATGAGGTTGATACCTTGACCATTGGCTTCATTGATTGATTCTATTTCAAATAGTTGTATTCTGTTACGAGTGCTTATAGGTTATGATTTTAATGCATTTCAATAATTTAAAGTTAATGATTTGAAATTTTACACTTGATTAAATATATCATATTTTATATTCTGTTCTATTTAGATTTATATTATCATTTGATAGTGGTACCCTGATCAGATATTGCTAATATCCTATTTGATGATTGTAGGAATAATTTCATGAGCTAGGCTCGGTAGCAGAATTTGATAATGGGGAATACTATCAAAGAGGTTAATGAAGGGTTAGAGATGATTTTGATAGGTAAAAGTTGATAAAATAATATTTATAGCCATTAGTCATATTTAAAATATTTTTTAATTATTTATTAACTTCTTGCTCTATCTTGATTGCAATTGATGTCCTTGTCTTCAATTATGTTGACTTGGTCTCATGTGCTTTCAGCTTAACTTGTTTTTGTATGCAAATTTTAATATTTTATCACTGGTTTATTTTATGTGGCTCAATCCTAATATTTTGTTATTTTAAGAGGTCTCCATGTTCTGAATATTCTTACCTTGTTTTTGACTCGTGCATGGTCTCGGTCTTGTTCAATGCCCCACACCATTGTTTGGGTCTTGGGCCACATCATGGCTAACCTGTTAGAGTGACCATAATAACTTGGGCTTAGTAATGTTTAATTTTATTATGGGTGATTGTTATTATTATTATTTGGACCCCTACATAGGTCAACTAAAGCTCCCCATGCATTATGATGTGTTTTGGATGGCATATTCAATGGGTTGACATATTTTATTATTTTAGCCATGATGGCTCATAATTCAAAGATTCCCTAATCGAGTGCCTTATTGGGGAATGTTTTGTATTGCTTTGTTGTTTGGATCTCACACTTGGGGAGAATTGTCATTTTCTTGGAGGAACAAATCTTGAATCCCAATGCCAACATGCTTTATTTTCATTGGAGGTAGCTGAGGAGGAGGAGAGAGATGGAATGGTGGCAACAAGGAGAGTATTTGGAAAGAAAACCCTACATAGGGAGAGAGAATTGATCTGGCTCTTTTTATTTTAAGAGGGTATCCTAAAATCTTTATAAGTAAGTGGATTTGGTTTTTAGAATAAAAAATAATTATAATAATAATCAATTTTTGTTTTTAATTGTCTATGTTATAGAGTCATATATGGACATTTTAGGTCCTTGATGAAATCATGAGACTTCATGATAGACCTGCATTACCAAAACATTATCAATTATACTCCAATATGAATGGTAAGATTCAATAAATGTTGTTTTACTCTCTCCAAATTGTTAAACTCTCATGGGTTTTACTAAATCAAACAATTTTTGCTGGTATACTTGATTTATGTATAGTTTCCATTTAATATATGGATTAGAGCCCTATAGAGCCAGTTATTTCAATGTTTTCTCTTAAACCATAAATAAGGAGGTGCAAAGCTTAATGAAAATTATCATTTTAACTGCAAATGGAGATTTACAAGATTAAAATATAAGGAATGGTTTTTATTTACCCATGAATACAATTTTCTTAAAACTCAGATGTGTAATTCCAATTCCTTTGTCAATGTAACCCTAGATGGGCAAAACACGTTACAATGGGGATTCTTATTTTAGAAATATAGACCTGGGTTTTATCATGTGAATGCCTTGTGTTGTCATTGTAGCCTTATAACCCATTGGTGCTCCTTTAGTCTATCTACATAAGACTTAAATCACTAAGTTGTAGATTTACTCTTGTTGAAAATTATTTTTTTTGTTCTAGGTTTGATGTGGGTTGATTCTATAATTCATCTTGCCTATTTTTTTTATCATTCTGGTCTATAATTTTACCATTCCATAAATGATGCCATGAGTTGTTCTATTTGTGTAGTGTGGATTGTGTGCTTATATCATCATGCCATTGGGATAATGTTAAATCATGTTAAGTTAGATGGTTGTAAGTAGTCATTTTCTTTATGCTTGCAATCATGATAGTAATGCTCTATGAATTTATTGAGAGTTGTATTTAGTTATTTAAATATTGGGGCTTATCTTATCATTATTGGTTCATTTTTTGGGCAATAGTTTTTCCCATATAAAACTTGAATAACTATTTAATTAGTAATGTTTTATTATTTTCATATCATCTTCAGTTACTAGAGAGGTCCTTGGGTAGCCATAAAATATTTGAAATAAAATTTGAATATTGTTTTTTGGATTCATGGACCTTGTTTTACTATTAAATTGGTCTCCATGAGTCCAAAAACTAAAATCCAAGGGTTCTTCCAAACTTGACATGATGTATTTGTTAATTTCTTGTTTCTAATTCACTAGTACTCTTGGGTGCTCATTGGCAATTATCGCCCTTTAAGTGTTTTGTTGATATTGTTATTTTTTTATTAGTTTCTTTTTGTCCATTATTTTTTTGGTTTTATGTTGTATTATGTTATATCAATGGATATAAATATATTGTCCATGATCTTAACATATTTACTATCCCTACTACTTGATTTTACCACCTAGCTTATGGTTGGGCTAGTTAGGGCCACTGTATGGTTAGGCTCAACAGACAATGTATATGGGGTTGGCATCATGTTGATTGGTGTAGTTATCTCTCTTGTTTTATTTAATTTGTGGCACTCTTTGGGATGGTATTGGTAATGACATAAAATCTTTTAGTTGTTCTCAAAATTATTACACTAGTCTTAATCATTGTATTTAAGTTTCTTCAGATTTCGTTGATGACTTGTACTATTATCCATCTAGTAAAAAATAATGTTGTTTTGGCAATACTCCTATTTGAATAAAATGTTGAAAATGTCCTCTATGTTAAAATAATGTCATTTAGATATGAAACATATGTTGTGTTTTACTTTTATTTTATACCATGAAAATATGGGTTTCCTTATTATGACATGAGATTTGGTGTCATGCTTCAAGTCTATTGTTGGGGGTGCAATAAAATTAAGTAGTAAGTAAAGGGACAAAATTTAATCCCTATTATATGTAGAAGGTTTTGGTATTCCCTCTTGATGAAATTAGAAGTATAACTTTTAATTTAGAGGCTGTTGTTTCCTAGTAAGAATAGTTATCGATACATTGCAACTCTTGGTTTAGAAATAGCATTTATAATGGAAAATTAGCATCTATTTTATTTGTCTGTCTTTTATGATGATGTTTACTTAACATTGGAATAAAATAATAATTTTTAAAATCTAACAAGAGGTTTTTGTTCTTAATGCACAGGAATTGTTGTTTTTAAATATGATTGAACCAGCATAATTGTGTATGCCCCTATTGGTGACTGGATGTAATGGTATGTGAAATGTTTTAATAATGGTTTGCTATCCCTAATATTAGGTTACTTGAGTTAAATTGTTCCCCCTTCCTTCCTTGCATTCACAAAATGGGTACACAGGTACAGTGATTTTAAAATTATGTAGATTTGAACTGATGTGATTGTATTGTAAAAATCAATCAAGTGTAGGAAGTTAATTTTATGCAAATACTGGTCATTTCAACATAAAATAGCCAAGTTTGGGAATTTGTTTGAATTATCTCAAATACAAGGTATTCATGGAAATTTTTAGAATTAGGGTATGTTTAAATTGGATGAACCTTTTTTAGGACTCCATTCTGATGTATTCTTGTAGATTGTTATTAAATGGTTCTAACTCTTACAATGATTATTATACACTTTACAAAACTCCATTCTCCATATTTAATAATTTTATGTGGTATTGGTAACTTAAAAATGATTTCCTTGTTCTTTTTAATTTTAGTATGCATTTTGTGGCATGAAGAAATGTTCAAGGATAGTATTTTTTTAATAAGATGCCAAATATGAGCATTGCCACCTTATCAAGATGGAAGTGTAAATTGATTTTTTATAAATGACACACATTAAACATTTGGATAAGTGTTATTGTATTTGGTTATGCTTTGAAATTATTTATTTATATGGTTGTATAAGTGATTATATTAGTTTTCATCATTTTTTTAAATGAAGGATGTGTCTAGGCCTAGAACCAGTCCTTATAATATTCACCATTGAATTCATAACTTGGATGTAAACTTATATATTGACTAAGTTTCACTTTACAATTCTAATATTTGATCATTTATATATGTGTATTGGTCTTAATCTCATAGGCATATTTTGAGATAGTCTTTTGTGACAAGATGTTGACTATGTTATTTTCCTTCATTAAGGGCTAGAAATGAATTAACATTCAATGGATTTTGTAAGCATGAATCCTATTATTAATAAAATACTAATGATGCACTCATTCCAAGATGATGGATGTTATCGGTTGTATAATATTAGTTTTCATTGATTTCCTTTCATTAAAAATTGATGTTGTGAATTGTAGTGACTAGTCTATGTACTAGCTTAGAGATTGGTGAATGGTTGTTGAAAGATTGGCTAAGTTCCTTGGATTCTAAGTTAGTCATTGTATACTTATAATAACTTACCAATTATATGAACATGTATGGATTATGATGCATAAGCTTCCTTGATCCAATTATCTTAATTAAATGCTAGTTTGCTAACCTCAAAACTCTACATGATCCATGTTTGATATGATAGATAGTTTTAAGTGAAACCAGAGCCCATAGTTGATCTCATATCTAGTGGTTGATTAGTGATTGAGTATGGATATGAATCCTTGATGGGTAGCACCACCAAATTTGTCCCCAATACTCCTTGTATTAAATCATCTTACAAAATAATTTCTTATTTGGATAAGATGTAACCTTTGCATTGTGTTATTTATGATATTATGATTCTTTTCAATTAAATGATGTCTTGTATAATAAATATGCTTGGTAGTGTTTGGTGTCGAATGATGATTATGATGAATGTGTAATCCTTGTCTTGATATTTTATTCATGTGATCATTGATGGTGATGAATGATAACTTTGATACATATGATGCTCCTTTTTAATTGGTATCTTGTTATCCATGTCAATTTATATTGTTTAAAATGAATGCATAGGAGAATATATTTTTGGATTATGGATTAACATTCTTTCCTTTTATGAAGGGGTTTGTATGGTTCAGAATCAAGGCAACTTAATCTCAAACTCAAAATGACTTATCCACTGATGTATTTAATTTTTAGTGATGGTGAATCTATTACCTATCAAATCTCTAAAAATAAATCCTTAGGAAGGCTTGGACACTTAACCAAGGATATTAGACCATTAAATGGTCTATTGGGAGATGGGTAATTTGTATAAATATCAAAACTTATCATTGGTCATCCTTACACTGATGCGCATCAAGTTATATACCTCCATTAGGTTGCATACTCCCTATATGTTCCTTTAGTGGTGTTTTAACCCTGGATAACTATTCTACATCAATCTATTGTATTTTAGTTTTCTCCACACTTATGTATGACCAAGTGAATTATTTTTGCATCATTAAGTGGTGTGGTGAGCCCACACAATGATTATTATACTCTATCAAACAATTTTATAAATTTTTTTGAGGTTGTTTCATAACTGTTACATCTTGATTTCTTACTAAGCAAACATACTTGATTATTAATGGATATGTATAGTTGACAATTTGATTTATTTATTATTTGCCTAAGATATGAGTTATATACTATTATGGGACAATTGAATTTTACTTAGATGACATGATTTCATTGTTATAAGTTGTTTGTAATGTATATTCTTTACATTATAATCATTTTGACTTATTTTTATGATGTATATATGTTCTAAGTTGAATGCAGGAGAGACTCATCTCTTAGAGCATGATGGATGGAAAGCATCATTGGAAAGGGTGATGTAAATGGAAGAATTAGGGAATGATAGAGGAATGGCTAGAACTATGCACACACCACGTTAGAAAGTACATGTTAAATGTGTTGTTTGAATTGTTAGCATTAGTACATTCTTTATACATTTAGGTAATTGCATATGTGTGTGTGTGTGTTAGTTCATATTTATGTTTAGAATATTTAGTCTTGTGTAAATACATTTTTATTGTGCTAATGTGTTCATAACTATTATTATTTTTGAAATGTAAATTTATGTGATTAATATTTGGAACTATTGTATGTAGACTAACCCACATATCTTAGTAGTATTGAGAACACAAGCTAGTTATCTTAATGATATTTGGAAATATCATTATAAGGATTAACAACTTAATATTAATAGATAACAACTCAAAATAAGTAATTATCATTACCAGAATGATGTTACAAATTATTAATTTTGTGTTTAATTCATTGTTAAATTTAAAATATAATATAAAAAACATCATAAAACAAATAAAACAAAATAAATAAATAAATAAAAACAAATAAAATTTTGTTATAATTACTAAATAAATATTTTGGTAAAAAGAAAATCATGAAAAGGGAATAAATGGAAAGAAAGCGCAACATCCCTATAAATAATGTTAGAGAGCTTTAAAAGAAAAAAAAAGAATAAAGAATGGCTTTAAAACAAAAAGGGTGAGTCATTAAGTGACACATGTTCATGAAAAGGCCAAAAAAGATTTAAAAAGGGCGGAGGGTGCGGGGGACAGCGAAAATAATTGAGAAGCGAGGAAGAACAAAATAGAAAGGAGGAGAAAATAATTGAGAAGCGTGGTATAAGAGAAGAGAGAGAAGTGTGAAGAATAGTAGGAGAGCATAGTAGGAATGTTTTCCAAGCGGAGCATTATCAGGCAGGCACCATCGCTCTTGTGGAATCCCTAAATTTTGTGTGCTTGAATATATACTTGAGCTAAGAGTTTGTTAATTATAGACATAAAGATAAATGACTATGTATTGAAGCATGAGCATATCATTATTCTGCTATTCATCTCTAATACTGGCAAAGATATATTCCAGGCATTTTAAATTAGATAAATACCCAGTCACGCTTGGTTTGATATCAAAATAATTATAGTGCCTATTTAATTATAATGCCTATTAGGTGTATAAACTTTGAACTGTAAAATGAAATGTACTAAGTATAATTTTATTATATACCCAGAGAGGGATATGTACATTTTTATATCACCATATACTGCTTAGTCACTATATCTCACAACGAAAAGACGTAAAAAATAGTAAATTGAAGGATAAATTATGTCACCATATTTGTACACAGCGATATCTTAGTCTTATTTATAACCTACATTTATCAAACCTAGTCTCGGTATATACTAGGAGAAAGTGGTGATCTGCTAAACCAAACTTATGCAGACTAGGGTGATTGGTGCATTAAGTAACTTTAATAGCGATCTAGTTGGGAATATATATAGCACTGTTAGATTTATATATGTGGCGATCTACTTTTTAGTCTTTCTGGTGTAGCATAGAGTGTGACAGACTTTATAAATTTCCTTATAGTGCATGCCTATAAATATGTAACATTAACAGTTAATGTGGAAATTTGTACTCACCAGAATTAGCATCCTATGTGATAGTTCAAATATTATATAATCAACAATGTGATTTCACCAACAAAATTACTAATGTACCTGAGTGTTGTATCCTAAATATGGATTATGGAAATGTTATAATTATAATACTTATTTTAGATCCTTAAATAATAATGCTATTCGATAGTGTATACAAATAGCAAAAAAAAATAGAGTATTAAGAGATAGTTCGGTAATGCTATAGGGATTAAGTTTATTTATCTGATCTGATTTCCCTGGGTCGGGAGCCGTGCACCAAGGTACCCCTGCACATGGTGTTACCATTTGAGCTTTCACATGAGTAGTTGGCATAACCAGATCTGTGTACAGATCACTAGCATTACAATGGATAGTATATGAGATGTAACACATACATTTATTTGTATAGAATAAAGGAGTAACGAATTGAAACTAATGTATTTGTATAGAATAAAGGAGTAACGAATTGAAACTATCATAATGTATATGCGTTAGATTACATATATATCGTTTTTGTATAGAAAAAAGTTGGGGATAATGTATTAAATGTCACTAATTTTCTACCTTCCAATACCAAATTTAGTTCAATAATTACTTACTTATAATTGTGGTCGAATTATTACTCCAATTTCTATCTATATGCTCGTCTCAATATCATATTACTACTGGGATATAAGCTAGATGTATTAGATAGAACTAAATGGCAAAGTATTAATCACTGATGAAAAAGTGTTGCCTAAACTCATTAAACATCCTTACATCATACAGTATATACTCTAGGGCCTTTGAGGGACGGTATAATATGTGATACATATTTTAGGTATCTTATCCATAATATTCTCGCCTATATCAGAGGGTATTATGATACAACATGAATTTAATTAACGGTTTTTAAGATGACTTATAGCTATTATGACACCAAACTTAAAGTCATTGTTGCATGTTGAATTATATATGTATGTATATAACTGATAATGGTCATGGCAAGATGGATATTTATCATATGGATTTAGTTATCCTTTTAAACCTTAATGAATCCTTGGTTATTCAAAGACTTCCATAGTCGGATTCGTATCATGCAACAAATCTTTCAATAGCGAGCTAAGTAGACTTTAATAATGACTTTGGCTTACCGTGGTAGAGCGTTAAGCAACCTAGAGAAATGATATTCAGGGGATTAGTTATAGATTATTATTTCAAGACAATAAAAAATATATGTAAAAATTATTGATTGAAACATGATGTTATGACATGATTAATTTCACGCTATAATCGAATGTAAAGTGTCTATGTGTGTGTGTAGCTTTAAGTGCCCATATCTGTATATCATATGTATTAGTACATTAGAAAATGTGATTTTAAGTCAGTGTTCTGATAAAATATATATGGGTGTATTAAGTCATATGCCTATACCTAAATATAATGGATTGTTAACATAAGTCAAAAGAGTTTGAGGGACAGGGAACTATAACCATATGAATGCAGTCTTTTATAAAAAAATACATTTATGAGCTATCTGACTCTTTAAAAATATCATGATTGACTTTCGATCGATATATATATATATATATATATATATATATATATATATATATATATATATATATATATATATAGGTGAGCGATATATATTATGAGTAAATTAAAATGTACAAGTGTTTAGATATGTATAGTATATATTAGTGCATCATGATGTATGACTATAAGTTATAATAGTATTTATTTTAAATATAGGATATATCTGATTGATATAAATTGTACTTGTTTGCTTATTATTTAAGATTATGAAACATTTAATTTTTAAATTGTAAGATTGAAAATTCGAAATTGAAGAGTTGTGCTCATGAACAATGCACTATGATATTATGGGATATCATAAAGTTTACTATATTTTAAAATTATTTATAAAAATTTTAAAAAATGGTCTAGATATATGTTATACCCGACTGGTATAAATTGTGATAGTTATGTCCATTCTTAATGATATTTTGAAGATTCATTGATATGCTTGATAGATTAGCTATATGCATTTTATTTATTGCTATGCTTAGCATATATTATGATAGCTAGTAGAAAGTAATGTTAGTTATACATTACCATTTCATGTGTATGATTTACATATTTATTCGATATCTTGTTAAAATAGATTTATCTATGGTACATCGCATATTTCTAAAAATCATACAACACACATGTGCTAGATAGTCTCTCTAGATTCTCACACTGTCAATATATACTCATTCATGGAGGGGCATTCTTTAAAGAAAAATTATGTGGGAGATTGATGGTCTATGGATGATATGGAAAAGCGTTGGATGATGCTCTCCCTCCCCACAACAATACTTATTTAGAGATGACAATTGAGATTATCATAGATACTAGAGTTCGAGAAACTTACGCTGCATAGAGCCATGTATCTTATAAATGTACATTGTGTTATAATTATTATTGAAACATTACCTAATGAGTTCTAATTACTTATTGTACATTGGTGGCTATATGTTTATACCATCCATAGATAGATATCTGTAATTACTTTCTATATTTAGTTATGATGTAGTTCTCATGAACATAGAGATCAATGATAGATAAATGTCACATGCTTATTTTATAATTGGCTTATTTATTATTTTTATATGGATTATTAATTAAATTATTGTGATGTAATCGATGAAAGAATATATTGTTAAAATTTTAAAAAATTACATATTTTTAGGTAGATATCAATGGGGATGTTACTTGTGGTATCAAAATTATGACTCAAAATCTAGGACCTATTAAGTATAATATAGTTTTTGTATCTTTTTATTACTAAAAAGGAGAATGGTGAAAGCTAGAGTATTCAGAGAGAGTCTTTAAAATGTCACTAACAATAACCCTCTGTTTGACCCTAACTAGTTTGTCACTGAGCAAGAAACAAAGCTAGATAAAATTCTCACAACCATGAATGAGACTAGGGATCAGATTATAACCCTAGAGTAGGTAGTACTATACTAGTTAAGTGAAGTGTGTTTTGGACTTGTGGTTCCCTAGTGTAGAACTATGTTACACCCTAATTGAAATTTAGAGACTTAGTAGATCCTCTTGTATGGCTTGAATATTATTGAAGATAATAAACATCCATGAAATGTTGTGTGGTACATTGAGTATCTAAACTTAGGAACATTCATACCATCTTATAGTTAATTCAGGGTTGGTTTATCAAGTGTCTCAATGGTGATGGTTATAATCCATATTTGGTAGGTGATTGTATAGCATAGTTCATAAGTCACGAACAAGATATTCATATAATATTTTGATCACTCAGATCAAACACTTTGAGAGTGATTACATCATTATTAGGTTATCAAGTCACCTCCATCACTTGTGTTTTATATTTTGAGTGTTTAAAATTCATGGGATGCTTCTCACTTAAAGAATTTATGCATATTAGATAGAGTTTTGTGTCTTATATCCTAGGAGCGTGAATCCTTAAAATCTCTTATGGATTGGCACCATTAAGTGTGGTGAGAATTCCCCTTATATTTGAGTGTAGTTATGTGTTAGGAGTTTTGGCATTCCATATGATTATTTGATTAGGAAGAAGTGTCTTATCACATAGCTAGCATTGAGGTGAGTTGTTACTCTCTTACCTTCCTTGACATCAATATAAGCCCACTTAGTGGATTCATATTTTAACAATGTTAATTAAGTGTTTTGTAATGGGCACCCCGGTTGTGCCCAAAACTAACCCAACAGGGACTCCTTATGACTCCGGTAGATTTGATGGTATTCTTTTTTTAATATTTTTCAAAGATTAATGCATGTAACATAAATATAGAATTGCAAGCATAGATACACATAGCTGAAATAACCAACACACTGCACTTATATTAATTGAAAAATGAGTAAACGTGTACAATGCCGGTCACGTGGTGACTCATTAAATCCCCTTGTGATCATATGAACATTATTTCAAGCAGATATCCCAGTAAGTTCTGAAGGTGCTTCATTTGTTCTCCAACTTGTGGAACTACAAACTCTGTAGGTAAGAAACTACGGACTCTACAAGCAAAAAACTATGGACTCTATAGGTAGAAAACTACGAACTCTGTAGGTAGAAAACTACAAACTCTATAGGCAAAAAACTATAGAATTTGTAAGTAGAAAAACTATGGACTTTGCAAGCAAAAAACTATGGACTTTACAGGTAAAAAACTATGGACTCTATAGGCAGAAAACTACAGACTCTGTAGGTTGAAAACTATGAACTCTACAGGCAAAAAACTATGAACTCTGCAAGCAAAAAACTATGGACTTTGTAGGCAGAAAAACTATAGACTTTGCAGGCAGAAAACTATGGACTAACCTGGCTACATACAGATGCTACAGTAATGGCACTACTACAGTGATGAGCTACTACAGTGGCACAACTACTATAGTGGTATGACTGCTATAGTGGCATGGCTGTTATAGTAGTATGACTGCTATAGTAGTATGGCTGCTATAGTGGCATAACTGCTACAGTGGCACAACTACTACAGTGGCTGAGAGCACAAACTCCAAAGACCAATCCCAAGGGGTTGATGTCTAGAGTGCTATAGATGAGAAGGACGTTCTCAAATGCCTAAATAAGCTATAAGTGTAACAATTCTTTTCTTTTTATCCAAACTCTTAGAGAAGCCACAAGCACTTCCCTTTATCCTTTCTTCAAGGGGTGACTCAACTCACTTAAGCAATGTGGGATAAAGGATGTGCAATAGTCCATCCATTAAAATATTGCTTATGTCTCCCTTGGGTACCATCCCCATAAAGTGAATACTTAAATTAATACTTAATATCTTGCCATTGGGTTAAATGTTACTTTTACAGCACTTCAAGGCTGAAAATATACCATCAACTAGACTCCAAATGGTGCAAGTGATAGCTCGCTCGAAATCTCTTGGTAAGGAGTATCAAACCCAATCATCAAAATTGGTCTCTGTTGTATCCTATTAACTTAATACAAATAGTAAGTATGATGGAAATTGAGTAAGTCAACCACTAAAGTGGGGACATTATAGTCCACCCCCTTGAATTTGATTGTCATCAAGCAATCTTAGCCCAGCCTGCTGAATAACTTGCTCACTATCCCATGTAGCATCCTCCTCTGACAGGTCTTTCCATCTAACCAAATACTCCTTCACTATCTTGTTTCTGAGTTTCCTCTCTCTGGTGTCCAGAATAGCCTTGGGTACGAGCCTCCCTTCCTCATCTAAAGGGGGTGAATCTGTATACAGAACTACACTCTGACCAATGGCCTTCTTAAGTCCAGACACATGAAATACATTTTGTACCCTACTGCCCTCTAGAAGCTCAAGCTCATAGGCGAATTCACCCACTCTTCAAATCACCTTATAGGGGCCGTAAAATCTAAGCTTTAGCTTCTCTGTTCCACTATTCTTGAGAGATTACTGCCTATATGGCTGTAGCCTCAAATACACCATGTCCCCTAACTCAAAACTACACTCTACCCTATGCTGATCAGCATATAACTTCTACTGATTTTTAGCATATTATATATTCTCCTTGAGTGCTCTCAGGATATCTTGACTATCCTTCAACAGGTCTTTAGCTTTGGGCACTATGTTGTCACCCAAAACCATATCCATGAAGCTTAGGGCTTCATACCTGTACAATTCCATAAACAAAGTCATCTTGATGGTCATGTGATGCGTGGTATTGTAACAATACTCCCCCATGTGTAACCACTTAACCTAGGCTCTCTGCTGCACAATCGCATAGTTCTAAAAATACCCTTCCACCCATTTATTTACTATCTTTGTCTGTCCATTTGTCTAAGGATGGTAGCTCATACTAGGTGTAAGGTATGTACTGCATAGCCTAAATAAATCCCACCAAAAAGTGTTCATGAACTTGATATCCCTGTCACTGACAATGAATCTCGGTAACCCATGCAACCTAAAAACCTCCCTAAAGAACAAATCGGCCACCTAAGCTACTGTATAAGTAGAGGGGATAGAAAAGAAGTGAGCAAACTTCATCAATCTGTCTACCACCACATAAATGCAATCTCTCCTTTGCACTCAGGGTAGGCCAGTGATGAAGTCCATAGAAATGTTTTCCCATTTTTGGTCCAAAATGGGTAAGGATGTAGTAAACCAGTAGGAAATGTGTGCTCTTCCTTATTTTATTGACAAACTGCACACTCCCTGACATGCCTCTGAACATCATCCTTGAGCCCTCTCCATGAGAACCACTCTCAGATCTGCCTGTAGGTCTTGAAAACCCCTAGATGCCCAGCCGTAGGTGCATCATGAAATGCCCTCAGTAGCATCTCTCTTAAGTGTGATGATGAAATCAAATAAATTATGTCCTAAAATCTGATCAACCCATCTATCACCTTATAATGAACATCTTGTATAGTGCCTAAAATCAATCCTAAAGCCCAAGCATCTTTGGCATATTCTGCTATAATTTTAACCGGCTAATCTCCTGAAATCTTTGCAAGAGCACAAATGTGATGTCTTCTGGATAAGGCATTAGCTACTACATTCTTCTTCCCTTTGACAAACTCAATGTCAAAGTCATAAGCCTATAATTTAGTGACCCACTTCTGCTGCCTATCATTCAAGTCTCGCTAGTCCATGAAATACTTTATGTTGTTATGATCAGTCTTGATCACAAACCTCCCTCCAACCAAGTAGGATCAAAATTTGGCCAAGGCATGCATGATGGCCAACATCTCTTGATTATAAATAGAATAGCTCCTCTCCGTCCCTTAGAGCTTCCTACTCTCAAAAGTAATGGGGTGTTTCTCCTACATCAATACTGGTCCAATCCCATCACCTGATGCATCACAATGAAGCTAAAAAGGCTTTGTGAAGTTGGGTAGAGCTAGAACTGGACATGAAGACATCACCCACTTGAAATTTTCAAAACACTATTGTGCTACCTCTGTCCATACAAAAGCACCCTTCTTGGTGAGGTCTGTTAATGGTGTTGTAGTCTGTGAAAAGCCCTTCACAAATCTCCTATAAAATCCACATAATCCAAAAAACCCTTTGAGTTGTGTAAGGCTGGTTGGGGTAAGCCAGTCAACAATCACCTTGATCTTTTTTAGATCCACCTGAACTCCTTCAACACTGATAATATGGCCAAGGTACAGCAACTTTGTCATGCTAAACTCGTACTTTGATTCTTTGGCATACAGTGACTCCTCCAAAATGGCTAGCACCTCCTCTAATTGCTATAGGTGCTCATCCCACGTCCTACTAAGTACCAAGATGTCATCAAAGAATATCAATACAAATCTTCAGAGCTGCCCTCTAAACATGTGATTCATATAACTCTAGAAGGTAGCTAGAGCATTGATTAGCCCAAATGGCATAACCAAAAAATCAAAGTGTCCATAGTGACACCTGAAGGCAATTTTTTCTATGTCCTCCACTCACATCTAGATCTGATGGTATCCTGAATGTAGGTCTCTAAGGGTATCTTGAATGTAGGTCTATCTTAGAGAAATATCATGCTCCATGTAGCTCATCAATCAGCTTGTCAATCCTAGGGATGGGGTACCTGTTCTTGATTGTCTTCTTATTGAGAGCTCTATAATCAATGCATATAAGCATTGTCCCATCCTTCTTCTTTACCAAAACAACCACTAAAGCAAAGGGTTTTTGCTTGGTCTAATATGCCCCATCTCCAATAGCTCCTTTACTGACTTCGCTATCTCATCCTTATGATTTTTAGGATGGTGGTAGGGGGTGATGACGACTAGTTTATCCCCCTCCTCTAGCTCAAAAACATGCTCTATGCCCCTCTCGAGAGGAACCCCATGTGGAATGCTACCAAACACCTTATCATACTTGGAAATGATCTCTTGTACATTTGGATGATATATTTTTTCCTACTACTCTGGGGGTGTAGACATGATCAGACATTCAGCTGCCCATTCTACATCATCATGTCTAAATAACCATTCCATCCTCTTTAATGATACCACCCTGAGCCCCCCATTAGGTAAACCTTGAAGCACTACCTTCCTACCCTGATGCTGAAACCTCATCTCCAACTTAGCCAAGTTGAAGGTAAACTCTACGAGGATACCATCCACGTCATTCCCAAGATGACATCATAATAACCCATGTCAACTACATAGAAATCATCCTCCAATTCATAATCTCCTCCCAATCTGACGTGAAGATTTGAAATCTTTTAGGTACATAATAACTTGTGGCCATTAGCCACCATGACTCTAAACCTCGCGTGTTCCTCAGTCTAAAGGCCTCTCTTGGCCACCAATTTTGTGTCGATGAAGTTATGTGTTGCCCCTATGTCGATCAATGAAACCATGCGCTACACCTGAATCATCCTTCTTACCTTAAAGGTGAAGGCCTTCTGGACCCCTGTCAACTAGTAAGAGACTTCTCATCATCTGAACTCTCCTCAGCAGTGTTATCACCCTGGCTAGACTCTAAATCTAAATGCTACTACTTGTCTTCAAAAGGTGATTCATCTACTGAAAAATACTCCATGGGCTTAGCCTTTGCCTTAAGCGGACATTCATGGGAGAGATTCCATGGCTACCTACAATGAAAACATAGTTTTTCCTCCTGAGCTCGTTGAGGGTGTCATCATCCAAACCTTTAGTTTCCCCCTTAGGCCACTAAGGGTCCTTTTGAAACATCTTCCTTTCCTTATCCTTCCTAAAATGAGAGTCCTTAGAGTGAAGTTTATTCCTGTAGGAAGAAGATGCTAGGTCTCTTGTTTTCTTAATAGCCTCTTGTAGCGAAGAGGGGTTGTGTCCCTCTACCCATCTTTGCAAGGGATCAAAAATCCCATCCATTAAAAGAACAATGAGTCTCCTTTCAGATATATCTATCACCAATACTACCAACTTTTGGAACTTGGTGATATAGGCCTCCATAGAACCCCACTGTTGAAGCTGTGCTAGCTCCTTAAAATGCAAGTTTGGGTCCTTAGTGTTGAATCTGTTAATGAGTCTCTCAGTAAACTCGACATAGGTATCTATCTGGTTATGGCCAAGTGTGACCATATCGTGGTGCCACCACTCATGGGAACTCACATCCAAGTGCAATGTGGCATACTTAATCGCATCTTCCTCAGGCATGGGATTAATCTAGAAATAAGTGTCTAACTTCTAGACCCATGTTCGCGCTGAAGTCTTTCCTGTACCATCATAGTATGGAACAAACAACTTTCCCAATTTCTTTCTCATCTCATAGTTTTGTTTCTTGTTTCCTCTCGTGGGCATATGCTTGAGTCTAACATCCATATATTCCCTGAAGGACATTTCACCTTGAAACTCTGGTCCAGCATTTCTCTAATCCTCTAGTATTTGGTCATGTATCTCCTGCTATGTAGGACCAACATCATTCTGGGCATTTTATCTCAGAGGAAACTATGACATGAGTGGTCTTGTAGTAGAAGAACCTACTTTAGCATATGTCCAATTTCCTCTATTAATCGATGCATCTCCACTACCTCCATTACCCTATCCAACTACCTGGTTAACATTATTACCCTAGTTGGCATTATTGCCCTGATCTTCTCTAGTCAAGTGCTGTGTAATTGCTAGAGCCATCTATTGCAATGTAGCCTATAGCTCCCTTTGACCCTTGGCAAGATCACTGAGCATCATCTTAGTGCTAGGTTCTCCCCTTTCCTCATCTCTGTCACCCATGGTTGGCACTGAAAAAGGGTCACCCTCCTCTTCAATCTCTGAAAAGTTTTGTAAGTCTGGGTTTGTTTGATTTCTCCTCAAGTAGTACTGATGTGTTGGATGCATGAAAACTCATAGGATGGTATGAAAATAGGCTCTAATACCACTGTAATGGGCACCCTAGTTGTGCCCAAAACTAACCTAGTAAGGACTCCTTATGACTTCGGTAGATTTGTTGGTATTATTTTTTTTTGTGTTTTTCAAAGACTAATGCATGTAACATAAATATAAAATTGCAAGCATAGATACACACAGCTAAAATAACCAAAATAATGTATTTGTATTAATTACAAAATGAGTAAACGAGTATAATGCCGATCATGTGGTGACTCATTAAATCCCCTAGTGATCGTATGAACATTATTTCAAGCAGATATCCTAGCAAGTTTTGAAGGTGCTTCATTTATTATCTGACCCACAAAACTATAGACTCTGCATGTAGAAAACTATGGACTATGTAGGCAGAAAACTATGGACTCTGTAGGCAGAAAACTATGGACTCTGTAGGTAGAAAACTACGGACTCTGTAGGCAGAAAAACTATGGACTCTGTAGGCAAAAAATTATAGACTCTATAGGCAAAAAACTACAGACTCTGCAGGCAAAACAACTACAGACTCTATAGGGAAAAAACTACAAACTCTACAGGCAAAAACTACAGACTCACCTGGCTGCATATAGATGCTACAGTGATGGAACTGCTACAGTGAAGAGTTACTACAGTGGCATGACTACTACAATGGTATGGCTGCTATAGTGGCATGATTGCTATAGTAGTATCACTGCTACAGTGGCACAACTACTACAATGGCATGACTGCTACAGTGGTTGAGAGCAAAAACTCCAAAGACCAATCCCAAGGGGTTGATGTCTAGAGTGCTACAGATGAGAAGGACGTTCTCAAATGCCCAAATAATCTATAAGTGCATCAATTCTTTTCTTCTTATCCAACCTCCTAAAGAAGCCACAAGCACTTCCCTTTATCCTTTCTCCAAGGGGAAACTCAACTCACTTGAGCAATGTGGGATAAAGGATGTCCAATAGTTCATCCATTAAAATATTGCTTATGTCTCCCTTAGGTACCATCCCCATAAAGTGAATACTTAAAGTAACACTTAATATCTTTCCACTGGGTTAAATTTTACTTTTACAGCACTTTAGGGCTAAAAATATACCAGCAACTGGACTCCAAATGGTGTAAGTGATAGCTCGCTATAAATCTCTCAGCAAGGAGTATCAAATCCAATCATCAAAATTGGCCTTCGCTACGTCCTGTTAACTTACTACAAATAGTAAGTATGATAGAAACTGAGTAAGTCAACCGCTAAAGTGGGGACATTACATGTTTCCTTAATTAAAAGCTTATTTTTGAAATATTGTTTTAAAAATATCATGAGATAGTGTCTTCTACTTCTTTTTGATAGAGAATTAGGAATTTAATGGATTGATGCATCTATGTGGCTAATATTTTTCCTTTTAGTTGTGTAAATAGATAGTGATACTACACTTATAGGTTTGTTAAATGTGTAGTGATTTTAGAACTTAGGTTGTGATGTTTTCTTCATATTGTGTGAGGGTATTTAATTTTTTTTGTTGATATGATAGTTCACTACTTTTTGCATGTGGTTTTTTAAGTCAGACTTTTTGGTGCTACTTTATCTACACTTATGCACTTTGACCAAATGGAGTGGTATACCTTGAATTTATATTGGTTCTAAATTGAAATTTATGACTCGATTATAATCATTATGTTATGATTCACCCTTTGATTATATTGAAATTATTCTTATCTTTCTTAAAAACATGTTGTTTTTATGACACATTTATGTACCTTTCACCTAGAGAGAGTATCAAATATGATGCACAAAAGCTCTTGTTAGTCTAAGCGGTTGAGATAGCTTATAACTTGTTTTGTAATTCACTGAGCAAATGGGGAGGCAATGTCTCAATTTTTATATTTTATAAGGTTTTAAGGATGTTTTGATCCTTGGCCTTTGTTTTTTATGTTAATTTTAACATTATTTTGCCCCTTATTATTAATATAGTAGAGATTGTTAGCTTGTAAAATTTTATACTAGTTATGTTAGGCTAATGACAGCCTAATGCAATTATAGAATGTTTGTATGATTTTTATTTTGATGGATATTGATATATGTTGAATTATTTAGTGTATACCATTGAACTCTAAGATTTGTTAGTATAGATTTATGACTCATTGAACCATGTGTATATTTTGGAAATTATTAGGTCATCGAGACCTAAGAGATGAGTGGTGAATTAAGAACGTGAAAACTAAGAGATGGGAGTGGATCCTATTTAGTCTCACATAGATTTGATATTTAATGAGTTTAGATCTGACAAGGGGATCTTGTTGAATTCAAGATTTGGTAAAGGGGACTTATTAAATTTAGTCATATGGTTATACACATGTATACTAAGAAATATTTATTCCTTAATTATATATATATATATATATTAAAGATGTATTTTTAGTTCCTATTCATCATCACACTTATCAAGATATACATAGAGTAGCATAGATATTGACAAGTTATACTTATCAAGAGATACACACAGTAAGGATGGTATTGACTTATACACATCATTCTTGCTAGGCACTCTAAACACTTTTCTACAGAATGAGAAACATACTCTTTAAGATAAAGAGATGTGTAGAGGGGCCTAGAGGCTTTGTAGAACTCTCTCTAGAAATTTGATTTTGGATTTTATGATGATTTCATGTGCTTTTAATTCAATCTTAAATATGAAAAGTTAATAAAACTTTCAAAGAGATATGTGGGACCCTTCGAGGTATTATAAGTGGCTAGTTCTATAACATACATGCTTGACTTGCTAGTTGTGGACCCTGAGGTTGTCATGATATAAACAATCATAGTAAGTGACAATTGCAAACTTTTTTTGTTTAATAGGGAGATGTTACAATGTAGGGTCTTTTGAGATGAATACTTTGAGGATAATTCTATTTGGGAGGGCTATGTTGAGTTCTATAGATGATTTACAAATATATGTGCTTGATTTGATACTTTATACTAT
>JARHVA010003603.1:527500-532500 GCA_037957365.1 Torreya grandis | reverse complement strand
GGAAAAATGTAAAAGAATGCATGCATGTAAGATATGCACAAGAGCATGAAAATGATAAGAAATGTCAAAAACATCTTGTGGAGAAAGGGAGAAAAATTGAATAAAATTTTGGAAAAGTCAAGTAGTCCCATCTGAAGGCAAAATAAATATATTTATTTACTATATACTATATTCTAAAAAAAGGTAGATCTATTTTTGATATTTTAGATTATGAGATTTTATTTCAGCATAATGGATTTATGGATATTCCATAATCACATTGGTTAGATAGTAGTACTTGAATAATATAAAAATGTCTAGCAATGGTTGAGATTGAATATTTGAAAGAAAGTGTTCATAAATAACTATTTATCTCACTTCCCATTGATGAGGTCACAGCAATTGACAATATAGCCCAAGTTTGCATTCATGTGTATACTTTTGATAACTATTCAAGGAAACCTCGTCTACTAGTAGTTCATAAAATAGTAGAAAATTACAATGCATAAAATCTTCATAATTTGGTTGTATTGAATTTGAAAGATAAAACTAGAATGGATGATTATGTAATAGCTACAAAGTTGGTGTGTTGGGGTTGATGGTGCATTAGTTATGCAGGGGCATAGAAATAGTTTATGTGTTCGGATGTAAACAACAATTTCCCCACATATAATTCTAATTCACTGCATGGTTCATATAATGAGTCTTTCATATAAAATGGTTAGCAAATTCACTAATGTGGGAAAAGTGGAGGATCTCATTCATGACCTACATGCTTATAAGTCAAGTAATCCAAAAAAAGTTTCAGAGTTACAAAAATTTGCAATAGGAGTGATCGATGGTAAGAAACTATTAAACGTTGTTGATACAAGGTGGATTTCTATGCATGAACCTGCTTACCAAATTTTTGAATAATATCCATCATTAGTAAGTTCCATGTATAAATATCATAGGGAATTTGACAAGGTAAAAGATTTGTTATACTATTTAATGGATTTGGAAACACTACTGACTTTATGTGGAACTCTTCAAATGTTGAAAGAAATGAATTATTTAATGAAACATTATTAAGAGAGGTCCATTTATATTGTGGACTTCATACAACTGATAAAATGAGTATGTCAATCTCTAGACATACTATACACTTCAAATAAAATGCTTCAAGGCCTTCTTTTTAGTAGTTGGTAATGTTTGACCAGTTTATAGAACCTTGAAAGTAATTTGAAGTTGAATATCAATGATAACATTAGTGTCATTGCTAATGGAAAGGAGATTTCAATGCACACTTTTTATAAAATCACTGATCTTGTGGGAGATGAATATAAAGAACTTCCCATAACACGTATTCTATGTGACATTATTCTATCTAAAATCTAGATGAAACTAAGTAGAGTTTTCCAAAACTTATCTATAGAGATCAGAGATCATTTTCAAAGGGATGATTTTTTGGAGGTGATGGTAGTTATCAATCTCATTTTTTGGAATAATAATAACAATCAAAAGATGGTTAGCAGTTTATTTCAAAAATACATGCGTTGTCTTGTAATGCATTTATGTAGATCTGTAGAAGTGAATGGAGTAGAAATTAAAGGTACTTTGGTAAAATATTTACTGACATCCCAATCAACCCATATTATCATTACAATGTTTGATAACATCATCTTCTAAGTGAGGCAATAGAGAATGGAATAATTACAAGACTATGGAAAAAAAATTATCATAGTAGTATACTACAGACAAGTCTAAGTGAATATTTTTTTATTATATGAGCTCTATCAAACAATGACTCTGGACTCAATGGAAGATCTAAGAGCATTTAGTGTATTATTATTCATAAAGTTGAAACTTTGAAACAAATTGGATAGAAATTTAGAAATCTATTTGAGATTATATGTTTCACATTATGTAGTGGATATGTTTTCATATGAAAGAGCTATGGCAACATGGAATTATCTAATTGAAGGAAGAGGCATCAATAATACAACAATAAATAAAGAGGATGTAAATAATGACACTGAATATGACACTGACATGGTAGATGCAAATGTCACTGGTGATTATCAGGTTTGTGGAAGATTCTTTCAATTACTAGACTTTTAGAAATAGAGTTTCTGAATTTCAATTTCACATGTTTATCAAAAGATGAAATAATTATTATATGTTTTTTGTAATTCATTTCCTTGTTTCTTGCTAAGTGCTAAATGTAATAGATTAATATATTGTGATTGTGTTAGAGGGAACACTGTAGGTTAATATGATTATTTATGGCTTTGATACATATTTTTTATAGATCTTTTTTTCCCCTTACATATGTGATGTATTTAATGTGCCTTCATAGTATGTAATATGTGTTTGCAATGTGTTTGATGTTCTTATTATGTGTTTGATTTGGATTGATTGCAGTCTGTTATGTGTTTTCAATGTACTCATGTTTTACTTTATCTAATTATTTGTAAATAATTTTCACATATTTATCATAAGATGCCAAAATTATTATACATTTTCAATTGTTCAAAAACTATAATTACACACACACACACCCCCCTATATATATATATATATATATATATATATATATATATATATATATATATATATATATATATATATATATATATATATATATATATACTAGTATATATTCCCTATATAGGTACTAGATAGGGCATATATAGTACCCTCATATTGGGTAGTGTAGATTATCTACTCCTATGGATTAGATAGCCTATATTTAAAATGTTTTCCAATTGTTTACAGTCCTCAAAATTGATTCTTTTTAGAATAAAGTGATCAAATAAAATATAACCTTTTCACAGATTTGTAAAGACCTTACCTCTTGTTTATATAAATTTTCGTATAAATAAAACTAATTTCATATGTCCTTATCTATCTAAACATCTTCGTAACATTAAACAATCCATTAACCTATTCTATAGTTCATGATCACATTCAATCATGCATATTTTCAACTTTGATGAATCCTCATTATTACTAACTGTCACAATGCTATTTTCAACATGGACCTCTACCAAACATGAATGTGATTTTATAATGGCCTCAAATGAATCTCAAATCATGATTTACTCCATACATAATCTAAATATAAAAAAGAAAAGATCTTCCATAGAAAAACTCATTTTTTTTATCATAACATGCAATTACTATTATACATTGTATGAAATGTTTTTCTCTATTTCTTGACACCATTCAATTTTACAACATCATAAAATTAAAATCTACATGGATCATCCATTAATTTAAACTCAATAAATCTATCACTACATCTATAAAACTTGAAATTGTCATTCATAATTTATGTTTTAAAAGAAAACATTGTTTACAAATATATAAAAGTTTAAAATAGATTGTCAATTACTCAACTAGTTTCTAAACAACTTTTTTTGGTTCTTTATCAACCAATTTCTCAACTACTTTCTTAATTAAAACACCCTCCATGCCACTATTGTCCTTCAATATCACTGCCTGTTCAAGATCCAAATCCACAATATTAAGACGTTCAAGATTTTCCCTATTTTCTTTTCCATCATCTCCTATAGAAAATAGACTTGGATTGGCAACAATATTCTACTAAAATAAGGCATCGAGATCCCATCCTTGATCCTTAATGATTTTTTATAGTGTGTTATTCTGTTTATTCAACATAACAAGCTTCTCCTTGAATTGAATGGTAGAATGTAAATTTTTTCATGCATTTTTAAAATGCGCATTGAGGACCTCAGCGTTTCTTTTAAAGTTCTCATATTTTTCTTGCATTTTAGAATGTAATGTAATTAGATGTTAAAAAATTTAAGAATGATGTGAAATTTGATTAAAATGAATATACATTACCAATTTTTTTTCTTTGCATTCGCAATCATAATAAGGTTGTTGTCTTTTGCCTTTTTATTATAATATGCTTGGGCTTCTGCATTCAAATTCTCCAACCTATTAAGCATGATAGTCAACACATTATCATTGTAAATATTAACAAAAATAATAGACCTAGATTTAGCTTTGAAAAATAAAACATCAATTTTTGTGGGTTCTTATTGCACCAATGCAAACAAATTTTCTTACTCAAAGTGGTTTTGATAACAGGTGTTTGTTTATTTTATCAATACCTTTGCCCTAACCTCCCAAACATGCAAATTTTTTAGTTCATCAATTAATCCTTCCTAAAGACAAATAAATATTATCTATTACAAAATTGTTCAGTGAAAAAGCTGTAAGGGCATCATCAGACTTTACAACATTCTCTATTGGGGTGGGACAATCCAATGAACTACTTGAAGGTTCCTTCTGAGCAGTCACTTGAACATGTGCTACATCTCCTTGAATAATATCATGCAGATTGAAAGAAGTTCCAACATCAGTACCACTTTTGAACCCTAGATATTCATCACCAATTTTAATTTCTGGCAAAGAAGTCAATCCCTACACACTCAATAAACCTCCGAGAGAGAAAGAGGGGAATTGGGAACCTAATAATTACAATGATATGATGTTTTGTGATGGTGTTAATGGAAGAGCCTTCCGCCTTCCATGAAATGTGCTCAAGGACAGAGGTGGTGGAATAATGTTCCTCATAGCTAGAGTATGACCTACAAAATGTAAGTTATTTTAAAAAATAAATAAATTGAAAAAATAAAGCTATATGCAAATTGAAATTAAAAATTTAGTACTTGTATTTGGAGATAATATATCCTCTAATGTATGCGGCGTATTGTGAGTGACATCCATAAGGGTGTTTTGATTTGGTACATTATGTAAACTTTTAGTATAAAAATAATAATCAAAATCCAAAAAAAAAACAAAAAAAAAATGCAATGTAAAATACCTTCCATAGAGGGTTGAGAAGGAATAGTAGATGTTACTATCTATTACAGTGGTGGTTGTTCCACCATCTAAATATTTGTCAAGTCAACTGCAAAAATATAACAAATAACTAAAATAATGCACCTGAGTCTTGAAAATTAAAATCTCATTTGAATTTTTTAAGTTTTAAACCTGCACATGGAGAC
>JARHVA010003603.1:382500-522500 GCA_037957365.1 Torreya grandis | reverse complement strand
AGATGATTATTTTTTGAAAATAAATATAATTATTTTGTAAATTATTTTTAAATAAATTCAATACAAACTTACAGATTGGTATAACTGAAAATCTCTTGTAGAAGCATCAATAATCACACTGAGTGGTTGATTTGCTACAGCATTTGCTAAAGAGTACAGATCATTGCTAGGTACATTTTCGAAACCATGAATTGTTACAACTTTTCTCTGCACAATTTTTTTTAAAAAACCATTTTTTTGTCAATACCATATAATTATTTAAAAACTTTAAAAAATTTAACAAAGGGTAAAGAATAACCCCTTCATACACAAACATTTGTCATAAATTTATAAAGGCTATATTGACTTTACTAACGTGGAATATTTTAAGTATTGCATCCAACTTTGTAAAAAGCTTTGTTGCCAAATTGTATTTAAAATGAGAGTAGTTTATATTCGTATATTAATTATTAACTTGAATCTTTAAAAAGTTGGATTTCATTATACTTTAGCATCTGTTAAAAAAAATTTCATTGCAAAAAAAACATGGTCCCATAAATCATCCAAAAGAAGTTAAAGAAGGTTAACTGAGTAGAAGCTCAAGCCACTTAAACAAAAGATACAAAACAAACCTCAAACATAAAGTAAACTTATTTGAAATAATGAGATTTAGTGGTTAGTAGCATACCCGATTTCCATTACAATAGCCTTGTTGACCTTGGTAAGGGTAATCATACTCTGTGTCAATACCACCATTATTCACAATATATTGAAATGCAACAGTTGGCCAACCTCCACTACATCCCATATTAACACCAGTGTCACAATCTACTAGTTCTTGCTCAGACAAAGATATCAACTGCCCTGTCATAATGTAATTGATTCCTTCAACTGCTGCAACTGTTGAGAACGCCCAGCAAGATCCTGTGAAACATGAAACATAACCCATTTGACCAAAATAAAATTTTCATTAAACATGCTTTTTGTAAAATCTATAGTGTGATGCTTACCACATTGGCCTTGGTTCTTAACCTCTGTTACAGCCCCATATTGCCTCCAGTCTACATAATCTGGGAGGTTATCACCATCTTTGTACTGATAACGAGAGCTATTATGAAGGCTACTTTTTATAGAGGATGTAGGAGACAAGGTACCAACATACATACTCCTGAATTCATCAATGGTGAGGTCTGCGAACTCATTTAGGCCCAAAGAATATGATTCATTTCTTCTGTTATGGGCATCAATGTAAAGCAAATTGTCTTTGAATATATGGAAGCGAGCTTGTTTCTTGACAAGGTCATTTTCATTGTAAACCTTACCATGCTTGGCCAACCATCGTTCATAAATTAGAAAGAGCGTTTCATCAGAAGCTAAGTCAGTAGTGTCATATCCTATCACAGAAAATTCACTCGAGGAGGAGGATCCCCCAATACATAACAGAAACAATAGTGCACATAACATTTGAACAAATGTTAAACTCCCCATCCTGAAATCAAATTTATAAAATATTAATATAGATTTAGAACTAATTTTATATCGAATAATTAAAGTTTGAGTACATCCAATTGATAAAGTTTAATGAAATGATTATAATATTTAAAACTACATGAGAATAATATATTTGATATGTTAGATTGAATGTATTCTTAAACTCATGCATATTTCCATTAAGATTGAAATATTTCACTCCAAAATTTATAATATACATTTGATTTAATAAATTAATTATAATATATAAAATTATAAGAAAATAACACTTTAAATATTTAAAATTGAATATATTCATATATCTTTCAAAATCTGTACACATCTACACTTATTTTTTTTTAATTTTAATTATTTAATAATGATCAATAAAATAAAATTACAATAATTTTTTTATATTTATGTGTAAAAAAAATGTTTAATATTATTATAAAATTTATTTGTGAAATTTATAATTATATTAAAATAACATTCAATAAAATATAATTATATAAAGAAAAATTGTACATTATTTGAAATATGTATAAATCAATTATTATAAATTTTATTCATTTAATTTATAATTATTTTAATAAACAACTTGCAATTTAAAACCCCAAAAAATAGTGTAAAAATATGATCTTTACAAATAAATTATTATGAATGAATTTTATTTTTAAAAACTAATAAAACAGAGTAATAACACAATAAATTTAATACAATAATTTTAATATATATAATTATAAAAAAATATCATTTCTAATCTTTATTAAATTTACAATTACTTTAATAAAACAAACAACTTGCCTTTTAAAACCCGAAAAAAAATAGCTCCGAAGTCGAAGAATTCTAAACTGACATTCTTAAAAAAACAGGGCAGTGGCACAAGTATTCTGACCTCTCGGATTGATAAAAATAAAATAACAATCTTTATCTTTAGATTAATAAAATAATTATAATATATAAAATCATAAAAAATAATAATTCCAATATTTTGTATGGAATATATTCACATTTTCTTCAAAATCTGTATACTTTTTTTTTATAATTATAATTATTTAAAAATGATCAATAAATTAAAAGTATAATAAAATTAATTTATTTATTTATAAGAAAATCTTTAACATTATTATAAAATTTATAATTATATTAAAATAACATTCAATAAAATATAATTATATAAAAAAAATTGTACATTATTTCAAATATATAAATAAATTATTACAAATTCTATTTATATAGTCTATAATTATTTTAATAAACATACTGCGTTTTAAAACCCAAAAAATAGGGCAAAAGGACATTCTTTACAAATACGTCATTAGGAATGAATTCTATTTATTAAAACTAAAAAACACGTCAGTAGCAGCAGAAGTTTAATGAAATAATTTTAATATATAAACTATAAGAATATATCAACTCTAATATTTATTAAATATAATTATTTTAATAAAATAAACATCCTGCAATTTAAAAAAAAAAAAACAGATTAGAAATCGAAAGATTCTAAACAGACATTCTTTAAAAAAGCAAGTCAGTGACACAAGAATTCTAAACCTCTTAGAATGATTAAAAGCTCAACTACAAAACCTCAGAATGATAAAAACAAAATAACATTCTTTCCCTAATCTGATGCGCTTTTCAACCTCAAAACCTCAGAATGATAAAAACAAAATAACATCCTCTCCCTGATCTGATGCGCTTTTCAACTTTAAAACCTCAGAATCATAAAAACAAAATAACATTCTTTACCTGATCTAATGCGCTTCTGAATCTCAACCTCTGAACCTGTTACTCAAATTTGCGAGGGTGGAGTCCCTTTTATAGGCCGTTCACTCATTTAACAAATAATTGAGGTGGCCCTACATAGAAACCCACGCGAAACATGATTATAGCCTCATGTCAAGAAAGACAGAGAAGAGTCTTATCGTCCCGTGCAACATACAATAATAATCTGCCTCAGCCAATTACTACGCGTTATTATCTTCTTTCTTACAGTACAATACAATAATAAAGATAGCATGTGCATTTGCAGGAGCCTGTAACATCTAGATGACACTAGTACCTCAGTAATTTTCAGAGAGTCGGAGGAGTCTTATCGTCCGTGCAGCATACTCAATAATATCTTAAAATGACTAGTTAGTAGTTACTTGTGAATCATACTCAACTTCTTACAAATGTGGTAATTTTTTCATGATTAAAAAATTGCCGAGGGGATTTATTTTGCATCATTCTTTAGAGGGTTGTTGAATGAAGTTATTTATTTATTAAATTTATAATTTTATTTTTACATTTATGTTTTATAAAATTCTATTTTTTCAATTTATATTTATTTGATAGTTTATATTTACAGTTAGATAATGAGTACAATTATATTTCTTTATTATTAATTGGTAGTGAGATTTGATACAATCGTATTTTCTTATTATTAATTAGTAGTAAGATTTGGTATAATCATATTTCTTTATTATTAATGTTTTATTCATTGAAAAATAATTACATATCTCTATGTCTATTATTTTTATTTTTTTATTTTTTTATAATTGGTAATCTTTCTTTTAAAAAATAAAAAATAAATAAATAAATAAATTGTTGGAACTTTCTAGCCCTGTGGGAAGCAAAACCCCCTAATCCCTATCTCCTATTAAGTTGTTTTATACAAATAACAACTCTTTTATTTTTCTTCATTACATATAATGAGTTGTTATGACAACTCTTTTATTATAATTTATTTATTTATTTTTAATTGGTAATAGTTTTTTTTTTTTTTGTTGGAACTTTCTAGACCTGTAGGAAGAAATACTCCTTGATTCCTATCTCCTATTAAATTGTTTTGTACAAATAACAACTATTTTATTTTTCCTCATTACATATAATGAGTTGTTATGACAACTCTTTTATTATAATTTATTTATTTATTTTCATCACTAACACACAAATACTTATCAAAAGATCAAATTCAAAATGCACTCAACATCCCAATCTTTCAATAATAATATTAGGCTACAAACTACTCAGAGTAATTAAGCACCAAAATGTCACTTGTGTTACATATATACAAACCATTATTCCTTATTCATTGATCATAAAGGATCCCATAGGAGACAATGAGTCATGACCAAGTCAAACCAAAAAGAAATAAACAAATTGTCTAGGCGAATGATGAAAAGTGAGAAAAACAACAAACAAAAGTAGGAAAGAAATGAGAAGTTATTTAAAAGAGCTTTCTAGGCCAATCCATTCCTAGAGGTAGAGCTTAAGGAATCATCCATAGACAGGCTATAAGATATCCTAACTAGTTAGACAACTGAGATAGAACATATTTGTGTTTAAGATTCCTCTATATAAGCATGGATAGATTCCTCTATATAAGCATGATAATCAAGGGATCTGATGTTTTTATAAAGATTTCAATAGCAGTCACTTTTGTTTACAAGAATGGGTATTTCAACCTCTGGTATAAATAGTAAAAGTGAATGATGAATATGCTCACAGGTTCATTATGCTCTCTATGGGATGTATAAAATATATAGTACAAGGCGTAATGGTTAGTGGAAACATTAAAATAGATAACAAAATAATTTTGAAATATAGGTCATGAGGAGATATACCCATATAGAAGGTTGATGTAACAACCATACATAACCTCATCCAAGGAGTAAGGATATAGGTGACATGTAACATCTTCATGATGGATTTGATTTTAGATGATGGTATCCTTGAATCCCTAGATGTGTTCTTCCACATTTCGAATCCCACCATTGGTGTCTCTAGGACAAAATTTATCAGGATTCTTAGGTGAGTCATGAACAATAAATTTTAAAATTTTGTTAAATTCTAGTTTAGTCCCTCCTTCTAGTGCCAATATGTTAATGTGTGTTTCAAGCATCCAACAAGGTGGGGAAATCATAAAATATAGACAAAATAACAAAATGAGTCATAAATTTTAGTAATTTCCAATCAAGCTCTCTTTCTAGTGTCAATTTTTTTCATTTATGTTCCAATCACCCAATAGGGTGGGAAAAGCATAAAGGATGGCCAAAAGACCAAAATAAATGATAAGTTTCAAAATATTCCAATCATGACCTCCTTCTAGCATCAATCTATTGATAAGTTGTTTGGTACACCAATTCAAGTGGGATGATCACCTATATAGCCTCTATTTATAGGAGGCCCATAGGGTCTCTCTAAGGTCTATTATTGTTAGGTCAATGTGTATTGGGTAATCTAGTTGGTCTATGAAAAACTATTTCAATTGAAGGTACCTAATCAATTTGAATATTAAAGTTAGTTTTAACATTATTTACATCTTTTAATATAATTTATAGGGAATGCAATAGTCTTGTTCATGTGGATTTTCTGTGGGTTTCAAGAAATAAAAGAAACTAAGCATTCAGATTATGACTAGAAAGAGAAATCATGGTTTACATGTTTCTAATCAAATGAAATATAGATGGGTTTTATGAGTTCGTTAAATTAATCCATTCAAAAATGCATAGGAATAATAAAAATGAAATAGAGATAGAAATCAAGATAAATAATAAAAACATATTGCATTTAGAACCTACTCTAACCATACCTAATGGATTTATTCAAAAAAGTGTACAAGAGAAGGGGAAAATACCAAAAACTCCTACTATCATGGCAAAAAAATTGATCCACTCAATCAAATGCACTCATAAAACTGATATCTTACCTGGCCAATGTTCACACAACCACATATGCGTATAGTGCAAGAGTTTGAGGAATGCAAGAAGAGGAACAAATAAACACATTCACCATATACACAAGCATGAAGTGAAAAAAATCTTCCACAACTTCAATTAAAATGTATATTCCATGAATAACACAATGTTATATTGATTACAATTGGATGAGTCCAAAATTTTCTAGCATGATGGTATGAAAAAAAGATGGAGGATAAATTAAATAGATAAAATCATAAAAAATATGATCGCTCCAATGTTTATACTAAGATTAACAAAGAGATAGGCCCTTTAATGTCTCTTATCTAGTAATATATAGAAACTTATGAGCTCCAAAGGAAATAATTCCCTAAAAAGGGTAGCTACCTCAATTAATTCTCTCATTGGACAACTTCTCCCTCTAAATTATACACCTTTTTCCCTCCTTGCTAAAAAAAACCAAAAAGACAAGTCAAAATTAGAAATCAAAAGCACCCTCTAGCAATCGACAAATGAAAACAAAAATAGCTTTCATTGTGCACCAAATTCCAAAAAATATAGATAACCAAAATGTTCAAGATAGAACAGGCTTTCAAGTGACATATATGGTTTGGAAAAAGGACAATAAAGTAAAAAATTATGGGAAAAAACCAATAAAGGGAAAAAAATGGCCTCCCAGACGTAATCAAGGTTTTGGGAGGCACTTGCATGTTTAAAATTACACTTTTTTATTTTCAAATTTTTAGTGCTAATCAATTTTGAACTCCCAATTAGCAAAGGGATTCATGCTTTGAAAGGTCTAGAACCTAATATGGGGATCAAATCTTGATTAGGTCTATGTTTGAATATTTAATTGAGTGGGGATACCCACAACCTAATCAGGCTTGGGGCACTCTATCTCTACTATGTTATGCAGCCAATAGTCCTTCTATTGTCTTCAAGGTTCAAAAATCACTTAGAAAACACTTATTAGTGGAAGGTTTGCATGATCTATGTGGGGAATTAATGCCACATAACATTGCAAGAATGTTGAAGGTGGGGGATTAGACCCAATCAAGGACTACCCCTCAATTGACATTGAATGGTTGGGAGAACAAGTTCACCCAGCTAGTCAAAGACTATTCCCTGATTAACAAAAGATGGGCTCAGGCCTTGTCAATTGAATTGGTCCAAGTTTAGACATAGACCACTAAATTACATCCAAGAAAAAAAAGATAGACCCATGCAAATAAAAATACATGATTAGCATAGAGACACAATAAATGATGAAAACCTAGACCTAATCATATTTTGATGTCCAATTAGGTCTAGGATACTTAAACAAAATTTGGAAAAAATCCTTCCCAGAGAATTTTTTTTATTATTACATGAAAATGCAAAAATGAACACCAAATACCTAATCAAGGATTGGAAACATGATTAGATATATAAACTCAAATTTTCAAAAATAACATATAACAGACCTAACATGAGAAAAAGATATTTGTTTTTAAAAAAATTCAAATGTCGTAAAGGGATCAAAGACTCACTTTGGGAACAAGTGAAAAATATAAAAATATCTCACATGAACTTGGTCATTGCAATGAAATAGATTTTAGAGGCCAGTTTGGCATGAAAAATAAAGTGAATTTTAGAGAGGCTTGAGAGAGAGCTAAGCAAGCAATATTTTCAAATGCAAACTAGGCAGTCAAAACTCTAGTTTCATGTTAAGTGCCTTACATGAATTTTTGTGCAAGCAACAAAAATTAAGTGTAGGCAATTGATTGGCCAAAATGGGGTCTTGATCATACATTATTTTCATGAAAAAATAGAAACATCAGCTTCTATAGATTATTTGAGATGGCTACACTTAAAATTTTAAGATGATATAAAAACATGAATTGTAGAATTTTGAGACTAGTTTCTAGAATATTATTTTTATGTGAAAATGGTCAATTGTAAATATGTGAAACATTTGAAATTTTAAGATCTCCTATTTTTTCTAAAAAAAATAGTAGATATATGATGGTGCACCCCAACATTTATTGAGTGTTGTTTATCATTTTTTTAAATCCATTGGTGGAAAGTTAGATAAGATCATCTAGTCTGAAACCTATATGTTTTTTATTTTTTAATTTATTAATTTATAAGTAAATAGATTTAAAAAAATGATTAAAAAACATATAACTAACCATGTACCCCTAGTTGTGTGTGTGTGTGTGTATGTATATATATATATATATATATATATATATATATATATATATATACATATATATATATATACATATATATATATACATATATATATATATACATATATATATATACATATATATATATATACATATATATATATATACATATATATATATATACATATATATATATATATATACATATATATATATATACATATATATATATATATATATATACATATATATATATATATATATATATATATATACATATATATATATATATACATATACATATATATATATATATATATATATATATATATACATATATATATATATATATATATATATATATATGGTTTCCATCTACTTTATATCTCACTATACATATAAAGTGGATGGAAACCTTAAAATAGTCAAAAAGTTGAAAAAGGATTAATTTTTTGAAAAAATAGAGTATGCTCGATGTTGTCATAATATTTTTAGGAAATATCTTGATGAAATTCATAGTTTTTGTCATGGTGGAAGTTGTATTTTGTTATTTTCAATCTAAAAGGAATATTCAACTCTATGTATGCATCTCTAGGATTTAGGCTCAGGAATCCAAGACATTTTTTAGCTTTTAGGTATGTTTTAAAAAGTATGCAAAGCCAAAATATGCATATTTAACTCTATTCCATTTTCATTGATTTTATATCATTTTTATTACTAAAAAATGTTAGGAATATTTGTGTTAGTACTTACATGGGTGAATGAATAAAAATAAATAATGGTGTAAGTGACTTTGCTCATTTAAAGTCATGTATAAGAAGACAGGGGTATAAAACCAAATAAAGTAATTAGATTAGAGATAACATCGACTTCTTTTTTGTAGGAGCTTAGTTAGCTATACATATGTATATCTCTCTACATTATAATCATCCCAAATAATTAATAGTGAAGATCAAGTTTATTGAATTATGAAGTTCTAACATGTGTTTAATTGTGTAGACCTAGGTAGAAGTTATTATCTGGTACCATAGCATTACAATGTGAGTCCCCTAAGTTCCTGTATTTGGTTCCAAAAGGATGAGTTTGGATCTATTAGAAATACTATTGAAGGTGCCATTATGAGTTCCAAAGGGAGGGACTATTAGCATTTCAAATACTTTAACTGGTTATTATTGTCTTGGCTATCATCCAATCAGATTGTTTTATTTTTTATATATTAAAATATGTAAATTTTTTTAGAAAGTAACATGTAAGATTTTTAACTAATTGATTACAATATTATTTTTACTAATTTTTAATTGGGATAAAATTTTGCATGTTATTTGAAGCGTCACATGGTTTGAGGCACTTTCATACTAATTTGTCACTCTATCAAAATTGGTTATGTTAGAGTCAGATGTAGGTGGGATGGGTGGTGCATCTAAAGGGCACATGAATCAAAGCTTGTGAATCTCAATCATGATATCATTATTTTAATACTGTAACACCATGAATGTGGGTTCAAGCACTGCATTGTGACTAGTTCAAAAGGTTAGTTTAATGGATAGTTGGTGAGAATACTTAGTGTAAAATTTTAAAACATGCAGTTTGTCAAACATATTTCCTCTCATCTATATTTTTTTGATGCTATGGTTTGGCTAGGAAGTAGCATTACGTTTCCAAGGACAATGTTCTATCTTCTTCATAGGCATGTCTCTAAACACTTTTTTTTCTCTCAATGTGTAAATCAGATGCTTATTTTTAGTGTTATTCTCTTCTATTTAATAAATGCAAGACATGATAGCAACATGTTCATCCAACACCAACTCTATCTAAAATGAATCAGCAATATATCTCTTGCTCCCCTATTATTTATTATTTACAGTAAGGCCTTCTCTTTGCAATTCAATGAAACAAATTTAGGCATCTTGATTTTCAATGGAAATGAAGGATTTTTAGAAATTTGGTGTTAAATTAAATTTTAACCTTTTTACCATTGCTTTATTTTAATTTGATTTGAGTCTTAAATTTATCCTCTAATGTTTTAATAAACTAGATAAAATAAAACTCAAGAACCTATATCTTTCATTTGATGGAGCTAGAATGATGCATTGTATTACAAGTAAATGATAGTGCTTGGAATTGTGTGATGTCTTTTTACCAATATAATCATCTCCATATTTTCTTATAGAAATCAATTTTTTCTATATTTCAATGTTTTTTGGGGTGATATTTAAAGGGTTTCTCTCTATTTTTGGAGGATAAAAAAACAAAATTTTGTTTTATGAAATTATGTGCTTTATTTCTATTTTGGGGGTAGAAACAAGTGTATATTAATTTAATGTGTATGTAACCTTTTAAGCTCAAGTATTTAGTAATATATTATTTTTCCATGCATATTCACATTTAAAAAAATCCTTACATGTTTGGGTTAGGGTTGCGATATTACAGGATACATATCTCATAATCTATAAACTACAAATAATTTAAGGGTTGGACATTCATGTTAACAATTTTGTCATGAATAGTTTGCCTCGTGTGGGTTTTTATTAATAACATTTTCCTAGCACAATATGGGTTTGAATTTATATCTAGCATGACAAGTCAACATTCCACCTAGGCAACACTGAATGGACATGTGAATAAGTAATTTGCCTTTAGTGGGCTTATTTTTGGGTCTATAAGTTTCCAAAAAAATATAGTTCATACATGTATATACCTGCATTATCATATTTGTTCACCGATTATATTTACATTTTTTTTTTGGGAGTCATCGTATCACCTTTTGGATGTTTCATAGTATAATGTTACATTTTGATGTGTAACTAATTCAGTACAAGTTTAAGAATTAAGGTCTACAATTAGTAGCGAAATATTTATTTTGAAAAATATATTTCATTGCTTGTTTTGTTTGTCTTCTTTGTGTTTTGGTTTTCATATATCAAATTGGTGTCTGGAAAATAATTTTCTTCTAGGTTGACACAAGAAGACTTTCATATACTAAATTAGTGTCTAAAAAATAATTCCCCTCCAAGCTTCCACAAGAAGAATCTCATACACAAAATTGATGTCCAAAAATCAATTCATTTTTGAACTTCTATAAGAAAAATTTTATACACCAAATTGGTTTCTATGTTAACCATGACCTAAACCAATACTTTTATCATTTACTATATCTCACAAGTTGGTGTCTTAACATTTTTTCCACATTAATCCTACACTCAATGCATTACAACAGAGCATGCTTTAAAAATGCATGTAGTAAAAATTTCATGAACCTGTAAGTTTGCACAACCAACATGTGTTTATTAGGTTAGTCACAACTACTTTATGAGAAATCTAAAAAATGTTGGCAAAGGTTGACATGGATTATACTTGGAACCCCCATTTTTTAAAAATCTTTTGGGGCTCAAACAACAAGCTCATTCTTTGTAAATCCAATATCAATTTCATTCCAAAAGCCCATACCTAATTCAAGTATTATGTCGAACACATAGTTGGCGTACTATATGCATCAACATTTTACATATTACAATAATAGTCAATTACTTTTGGAACACCTCTATATCCTCATAACATGTAGTTATCACAAATTGCATAAATCAATGACCATGTCTAGATGAACCATTGATACAATATTTTAAATAGTTTTAATATAATTTTTATGGACCATTAAAATATTAAATCTTTAACTTATAACTTTTCAGGATATAATATACAAGGATTGGATTGGATTTTTCTTTCAAGCATAGACTACTTGTCAAGATGATATTTTTATTTGCTTCAACAAAACACTGTTTCTTTATAAATGTTAAAAATCTATTGCAAACCCCATGTGTAAATAATTTTATTATTATTGAACCCAATTGCAACATGTATCAATCTACTAGAAATTACATTGTAGTGTGATTCCTAGAATAATTTCTTACTTTATGCAGCCAAGAATTTGATGCCTATGATTAGTAAATTTTTGTCCAACATATTATCAATTCACACTCTTAGTTTGATTGATTATTCTTTAAAATTTTCCAAGTTTTCAAATGGAAGAATTATGTCATGAAAAATGAATTGTTAGTACTTAAAGAATATAAATGTTTATACATCAGTTTAGATATTTTAAATATTTTTATTTTTTGAAAAATGTCTAGAGATATCATACTATAATTATTATTAATTTTATTATCTTCTTTACAAATTTCTTATTGATTGGTGAAAAATTATGTCAAACTAAGCACACCACCTAATTACAATTTCTTGAAAACATCATCAAGTTCATTTGTGTAAACCTAGTGAAAGCTATAATCCACAAGAGCATGATTTGATTGGGTAGTATGTTGAAAATTTTGTGAGCCTTCTACATGCTACTATTTTTCAAAATCATGATCATCAAAGAAGTCACAAACATCAAATAAAAATATATGATGTAATAATATTAAATAATATCTAAACCATGTTAATGTAGCATTTATTTAAAATTATTGAACTCTTAATCACAACCCAATCCAATAAGATCCAGAAAATATTGTAGCACATAATACCATGTTCCATATAGGCATCCCAAACAAAAGAGTCATGACCATCCTTAATATATGTATATATCTATCAAGGCCATAATTGCAATTCTATCTACATGGGATTCCACCTTTAAAGATGAAATTGCCACAAGGAAATAAAATAAGAGGGAAAGGGGGCCATGTCCCCTAGCCACCACATTTTGTCTTCCACTTGAACTCAATAACCCTCAAGTAAATTGTATGTCATAAACATTTGTAACTTTCATAAGATTATAATCATTTCTTAATGTCATAAGATTCTAATCAATTATTTAATATTTATGTTGTTATTTAAAGGTGTCACAGAAGCCAAAGGGAAGCTATGTTATTGCTAGGTAGTTTTTCAAATTGTAGTCTAATTAGTATCCAGTCAATTTTTCATTTGGTTTTAGTGTGAGATGGTTACCTGAAAGGAGAAGATGAAGGGCCTAAATTTTATGGTCGACCATGTTTGTCTTAAATTTATTTAGCAATAGTTATTTATTGAATCTATGATATAGTTAGCTATGAATTATGCAGATCATAAAGTAGGAACTTAGAAACAATGTCAGTTGTAGTATTAAGTGGATTATATTCGATGCAATGAGTTGCTAGTAGGATGGACCAACAAATCCAATACACAACCTCTAAGAACAAGAGGCTCTACCTCTATATTTAAAATTCCTTGGTGAAGTTTTATAGGTTGATTTTTTCCTAATATCTTAAGAAACTAGTTGTCGTAAGCTTACTTTAAGTTCTCACATAGATATTGCATCCTCATAAATATTTCTCATTCCTCTGGTAGGGACTTGATGCTCTATGCCCTTGTTAGGTGGTTAGAGCATTATATACTTGGCAAAGGTTTTTTTCTAACATAATTTGCTATGCATTGTTATTTTTTTACTTATGTGATTCAGCCAAAATGTTCTCTTGCCACCATGACAAGGAAATTGAAGAGAAATACAATCATTTATTCCTAGAATCCATTGACAATATTTTAGTTTGTGATTACCGAAACCCAAAATGCAAGTTTAGTAAAATTTCTATATCTAGGCCATTTCTTAATTGAAAGAAAAATTTCAAAATGATTTATAAAACTAAGAAATAGAGGAACAAAACTGATAAAGTATTTGAAAAAAAATTCAAAATAAAAGTTCTATTTTGTGGAAAAAATGTTGGAGGTGATAATGTATAACACATAGTTTTATGGAGCTATTTTTGTTTTAAATATTAAGTTAATTTTTATTATAATATAATGTAATAGATTTATTGAGTTTAATTATCTTTTAGTATTCACTTTTGTCAAAAGTATAAAGCATACATGTTTTCTTATTACTATTTTTAATTTAGAGTCATTTAGTTGATTAAGTCTTTAAAATAGAGTTATATTGGTATGAATGTTATATTTTTTTTAATCCAATAGTCAATTGGATTTTATATTTAGTATCAAAGTATTTTTATGTATTTATTTGTATGTCAAAATAGTGTCGTTAAACTTATTAAAAGAGTCATTAGCATCACAGATTCATTATTTCTTGTATGCGATGTTTGAATCAGGGAGGTGATATAATTGAGTCTCAAAGATAGTTATTTTGTAAGGACACATTTTCTGTAAAAAGTAATGTCTAGAGTCGTTACCCATCTCTTTTCTCACATGGATATTCATTTAGAAAATTTTGCTAGTCTTAATTTTCACACATGGAAATTCAAATTTTAGATGCAACTAATGAACAAGATTTTATGGAGGATAGTAGATGGAACAAAGATAACACCAATAGATAAAAATAAGCTAATAGAATCGCAAAGCAAGGATGATAAAGCCAAATCCATTATTGGTTTGGCTCTTTTAGATTCAAAGTCGCATTTTGTAGATCTTTAGAAAACATCAAAGGAAATGTGTAACAAACTAAATAAATTGTTTGGATCAAAAATTGTTAATGCAAAGATTTCACTAAAAATTTAATTATTCAGATTAAAAATTAATTAAGGGGTCACCATGTCCATCCACATCAATTATCAAATGTCTCTTATAAGACAACTAGTAGACATCAAAGCTCTAGTAGAAGATGAGAATACAAAAGCCATATTTTTAAATAGCTTGCCATCCAAATACACTAATGTTTTTTTTAACTCTTATTCCGATGCCTTCTCAAACTCTAGAAGATATGATTTTAGCTCATTTATCTAAAGAAAAAATAAGTAAAGAAGAAGAAGAAGAAGAAGAAATTGCATTGTAATTGAAAAATGATAAGAAACTATCTTACAATAAGGATGAAACTGAGTGTTACTAATGCAATAAAAAGGGGCATGCATCAATTAATTATACAATTTGATCTAATGATGCACTCAAAGGGAAGATTAAAAAAATGAGGCTAATATAATAACATAAGATGAAACAGGTATTGAGGAAGAACCCACAAATGATGATAGTGGCTATAATTCATAAGTTTTTCTATATTGAATGAGTGTCATACAATAGGGGGATGGAGGAAAGGGATAAAGGAGGAATTTCATGTCCTCTCATTAGTCACCAATGATGAGGCCACACATATTTTTTCATGACATGCTATTATTTTAGCTATGTTTTTATTTCTTTCTTTTATGAATAAGAATAAAAGATACATTCTTATTTAGATATTTAATAAGTGAGCATACCTCCTATGTAATCCATTGAAGTAAGATAGTGATGAGAGCTAAAAGAGTACTACAACTTCATTATTTTAGGTTGTTGGTTATCCATGGAAAACCATAATGTGGTAGTATAGTTGTTGGTAAGCTATTTGAAAAACCATCCTATCGCGGTTTTTGGTTAGCCAATTGTAAAACCATCCTATTATAGTTATTGGTAAACCAATTGTAAAACCATTTTAGAGGTTATTAGCTTTCCTAGAAAAAAACCATCTAGATCATCAACAAATAGAGGAATCATGTTATAGTACATGATAATTTTTCTCCATGTTATCACTAAGAGGGGAATGTTAGGAATATTTGTGTTGGTACTCACATTCTTGAGTAAATAAAAATAAATAATTGTGTAAGTTAGTCATTCAAACTCTCGAAGATAAAACATAGAAGTATAAGAGCAAATAAAGGGATTAGAACATATATTGTTGGGATTGGAGATATCTTTGACTCCTTGTTCATAGGAGCTTAACAAGCTATATATGTATATCTCTCTCCATTTTAATCATCCCTAAGAATGTGTATTACAGATAAAAACGATGGAATTTATCAAGTTCTAAAGTGTGTTTACTTGTGAAAACCTAGGAAAAAGTTATTAAAAACATACAATGTATTGATTTCACGTGATTTTTGATCACTTAAAACATACAAAAGGATACATACAAAATTTTCATATATAATAGAGGAAATTAGGGCCAAATTTAATCCCTTTAACCTAACTACAACTATAGAATGGGATTTAGGGCTAAATTAGATTAGAATTTCATGACATAATTATTAGTGTAGGTTTTTCCATTTTTGGTTTAGCTTCTCATTTGTTCTGTCAGCTTGCTTAGGTGTACACTTGTTATGGAGGAGTGACATTCCAAGTGGGAGTTAACCTTGACTGGCTATTTTAGGTATGGGAATATTTTTACCACCATCACTTGTCATGTTACCTCTACCACTTATCATGTGGAAGTTACACATTAAATCCTTTTTCTACCTCTCCTTTTTGATCTATTCATCATAGGACTTGACTCATTTTATGCATTCTGCCTTTATGTGTGCAACTCTTGGCTCCCACCTATTACTTAGGGTTTTGTGTGTTAATGTTTTATTATATATCTTGGAAAATTCCAATATGGTATCAGATATCCAGTAACATTGTTTTATACCATTTCAAATCCTTGATTTCTTCAAAAAATTAGTTTTATGTTAAAAAATCATGTCGACTCTATCTTCATTGAATTTTGTGCATAAATCAAACATTCAAGGTTAGATAACCAAGTCAAGTCATACATTATTTGTTAGGCAAACATTATGATCTACTTAGACACAAATGGATTCCAATCCTAATTTGCACAAACCCGTCATTGATCCAACTTCCTTTGACAGACTTCAACCCAACATTGTATATTCTATCCTCATTAGACATTGAACCTCTTGTTCATAGTCTCCATAGATTTTGCCTTTTGAATCAATGCATGATTTCAATCCTTTGTTATAAAATTAGCACTTTTTAGACATTCTAGCATGCCCGAGTATGAATTAATTTCCATGTATTTTCTTAATTTATTCATCAAGTTTTTGAAGACTCTAATACATTGCTGCCTCACCTCACCTTCATTGGAGATCAAGAACCTGCCCTTCACATCACCCATAGAAGTTTCTCATATCTCCTTTAGTTTTTAACGAACTCTAATATCTCTACTCAGACCTCTTAGTGAGTTATTTTTTTGGTAAATGTTGGCAAATGCAATTTTTGGCACAATACCACCCTTTTTGCATAAGTGTTAGTTTAAAAAACTAGTCAAGGAATAATTCATGGTATTTTGTATTTTGAGGTGTTTTTTTACTATATTTTGAATGAAAATTTGGTGGGCTTCATTGCCATGGTGGGAGGGTTCTATTTGGGTGAAATTTTATATATATATATATATATATATATATATATATATATATATATATATATATATATATATATATATATATATATAACATTGTAATGGTGGAGGGAGGTTATTAACATTTGTGGTTAAAAAACCAATGGTTTTTTTTATTGTTTTTATATAAAAAATATATTGTGTTCAGGAGATACAAGGAGATTGTATTAATTTTTCTTGGTCATATACCTCATTTTATGCTTTTTGAAGACAGAGGGTGAGTTCTGGTTTGGCAAGTGGCCAAACCCCCTCACAAAAAAACCAAACTTTCTTCTCCTTCTCTTTTTGTTTGCTTCTTTCTTGATTTCTCACTTATAGTTCTCACACATGCATTTTTGGTGGCAACTGATTTCCATTTTTGGGGGCCATTTTTATCTAAAATTGGTGAATTTTAGGTAATTCCAAGAGACACACAAACTTCAAATTATGTTTTGCATCGGGAGCATGCCTAGAGAGATGTCCCTTGACCCAACTGGGGTTTGTCACTCTTATACCCCCCACATCAGAACTCCTTATTTAGTACTTGCAGTGTGCTTTCTTACACCATAGGATGAGGTCCAATATGATAGGTAGTTATCTCCCCTCATAAAATATTTTATATGTCTTACTGAGATTTGTACATGAACACATTACTGACATAAACTGACATCCTCCTATTTCACTTGTTTGCATTTTAATGTGTATTCATTTGGTGATCACTACATTGATTGATTATTCACATTTAGATACATCATCATCTATGTTTGATGTCTATTCAGTGAGACATGCATTGGTACTTGTGTACTATTTTATCTTACATATCTGGATGCATTATTAGTTGAGTTTGATATCCTCTCATTAAGTGTGAATTGTACTTGAAAAAAAAAATTAGGATGGGGGGGTTTCATTTTTGATTGTCTTAGAAGGGTTTTTTTGAGTATTTATTTATCTTTTATATGCACCCTCAATTTATGTGACTTGTTTTCTACTTTGGTTTCATTTACATAGATTATTCCCATATTCTTGGATGCATTGATAGTAGAACCTAATGCCCATTTGCTGAGCATATAGTATCACTTATGAAGTGTTTTTCTCATTTCACTTCCTTGGTGTCTTCTTTTAGTCATGTCAACTCCACTTGAGATATTCAAACTAATGAGGAGAGTTGATTCTACACCAATGGTTATTCTTGTAAATACCAATTATGCTTCTCAGTGTGTTTACATGGAACACTTACTCATAAGCATGAATTATAATCCATTCTTATATGGACAAATTCTTGTCCCTTATGACTTGGGTCATTACAATAAGTGAGATAACACTTATGACAAAGTTCTTGGTACTTTATTACTATATGTTTCCATGGATCTTCATTATCATGTGAAACATATATCATGTCCTTGCATTATTTGGAGCATCCTATAGTCTCTTTTAATAGATTATTTTGAGATCTATAACACTCCTCTTCCTATGTCTCTTTAAATACTATTATACTCCATCCTCCTATTCCTATTTCTTGTGATGACACATTCAAGGTGGACTTTGCTCTTCCTTCTATTGATCCACCATTATAGGATGAGATTATGCCTACCCTTAATTATCTTATTTTTTATTCTACTTCCATTCCTATATAGGATGTATCTCTTTCAGAGCCTTAACAATATTGTGCATCAGAGGAGTCTAATGTTTCGAGTGTGAGTACACAAATTTAGAGCTTTGGAAACTCATACGTTCTTCTGGATATTCATATTACAAATATGTGTGCTTCATCTATCATATCTTCTTAAGTATAAATGGTTGTTTATTTGATTTTTCCTCTTCACATGGACATTATTTTAATGAATGTTCCATGACTTTGTTTTGATAGGTTCACTTCAGTGGCATTAGATCTAGTTCTTGTGAATGACCTTGCTAGACCTATGTCATTCCTTAATTTTGGACCTCTTTTAAATATTTTGTACTAATACTTTCATCCTCCTTTATGGAATGTGAAGACTTAGAGTACATCATTTATGTTATTCCTCTGCCAAAAGGAAGAAACATTTTTTTGATGAAGATGGACCCTCTACAGTTTTCAAGTAGAGGACATCATCATCAATATTGGTCATCTTGTGAGTTGTACTTAAAGAGTAGACTAATTTAACATCATATTTAAGGGGCATCTCTCTCTCTCTCTCTCTCTCTCTCTCTCTCTCTCTCTCTCTCTCTCTCTCTCTCTCTCTCTCTCTCTCTCTCTCTCTCTCTCTCTCTCTCTCTCTCTCTCTCTCTCTCTCATTTTTGGGTGGGATTCCTATGAGTTTTATTTTAAACATGTGTACATCACCAAGCCTTTTTTTCAAGATGCATTTCCCATAACTACCTAAGCTACATTTAAGTGGGGTGTCAATAATTTTTTTTTCCATTTGTGGTTTACCTTCATGTTTGTTCTATTAGTTTTCTTGAATGTACACTTGTTATGAAGGAGTTACATTCAAAATGGGAGTCACCCTTGACCAACTATTTTGAATATGAGAATCTTTTGACCACTACCACTTGTCATGTGACCTCCACCACTTGTCATGTGGGAGTTACACATTCATTCCATTTTTTACCTCTCCTTTGTGAGATATTTGACATGAGACTTGACTCATTTTATGCATTCTAATATTGTGTGTTCAGCTTTTGACTTAGACCTACTACCTAGGGTTTCATGAATTAATGGTTGATTATATATCCTAGATAACTCCAATAAATTAGTCAATTAGTGCAATTAATGATGTAATTTGGGCAAAATGAATCCTTGTGAACCTAATTTTGATAATATGAGATGTAATCTAGGGCTCAATTGACCCTAATTTTATCACAAAATAAATTGATATGATGACTAGCTTAACCACATAGATAATAGGGCCCAACTTGAGCCCATTCAACCTAACTAAGAAAACAAAATGTTATTTGGGGCTTAATTAACCCATATTTGATTAGAGTATGAACCAAAAAAATAATGTGTTAAATGACAAACTCAAATTTGAATTTATAAGATGTGTTTTTGTCCTCAATCAACTCCAATGTCATCACATAATGAACGAAATAATTTATATTTACCTTCATGAAGGTAATAGGGGCCAATATGAGCCCCTTAAACCTAACTATAACTATAGGAGGCAACTAGGGAAAATTTGAGCCCATTCAACCTAACTCCAAATATAGGACGTGATTGGGGGCTCAATTATCCCTACTTTTATCATGGATCAATCCAATTAATCAATTAGTGTAATCATTTATGTTATTTGGGATAAATTAAGACCCTTTAAAAGCTAATAACAACTCTATAAGATGTGATTTTGGGTTTAATTAACCCTAGTTTCATCACATAATGAACTAAATAATTGATTGGTTCAATCAGAAACATAATTGGGGCCTATTTGAGCCCCTTGAACCTAATTGCAATAATAAGATGTGATTTTGGGATAAATAACCCTAATTTCATAATGAATTGATCTAATTAGTTAATTAGTGAAATAATAAACATGATTTGGGCTAAATTCATCCCTATGAACATACATTATGGATCAATCAATTGTATAAGATGTAATTTTTATATTAATACACCTTAATTTTATTATATAGGTAATTGGGGCCAATTTTATCCCCTTGAACCTAATTGTGACTATAGGATGTGATTTGAAATTTAATTATTATGAACTGAATTTTACTTGTATAGCATTTGATTTGGGTATCAATCAACCCCAATGTCATCCCATAATGAACTAAATAATCAATTGCTTCAATCATGTAGGAATTTTTACCAATTTGATCCATTTCAACATAAATGTGAATATAAGAGGTGATTGGATGCTAAATTAGACCTAATTTTATCAAAATTATAACAATTAGTCAACTGGTGAAATTAGTCATTTTATTTGGGCCAAGTTGAGCCCTTTTCAACCCTGATTATGAATGTATAGGCTGTGATATGGGGCTCAATCAACATTAATTTTATCATTGCATGAACCAAATAATCAATTGTTTCAATCACTAATGCAATTTGGGATAATTTGAGCCTTTTTAACCTAATTTTTATAGTATGACATGTTTTGGGGCTAAATTAACTTTCATTACACCATGAGTTTAGTCAATTAGTCAATTGGTGTAGTTAGTGATGTAATTTGGGCCAAATTAATAGAAAGGATCTTAATTTTAACACTATAGGATGTGATTTGGGAATCAATCAACCCCATTATCATCATATAATGAACCAAATAGTAGAATCTTATGTAATTTAGAATAAACTTTCAAAATGTCACATTTTACAACCATGCACATCCATAGTTTTTTAATTCTATGACTATGTGACTCAATTTTTAAGGTGATGTAAGATTAGAAATTTTCTTGATATGCTCTTGTACTATTTTAATACTAAAAATAAATGAAGTTTCCAATCTTGGTAAAGAAAATAGTTGTTGAGAATCTTGAAATGGCAATACAATATAATTATATATTACATTATTATATGTCTATGGTAATTTTACTCCTCAAACAATTAATCATATATAAAAATAGGGGTGAGAGTTCTCAATTTACTATATAAAAATCATGATCTTATAATATTTTTCGATTTTATTAAACAAAATTGTTTTTAAAATAAAACAATAAATTCAATTTAAAGGTAAATGAAAGAATGATATATAGTGATTTAAATTTTAGGTGAGATATGCTCTTATTTGAAGAGTTTGATAAAAATATTATCCATTATACACAATTAATTAGTTGATTTTAACCACATTCATCTCCTTTATATTTTAATGATTATATATTAACAATATTTCTACTATTAAAGATGAATAATTATTAATATGTGTCATGTATAGACTTATAAATTGAAGAGTTATAGTGTGTTTTTAAGTTTTAAATTGTATATGGCCAGTAAAAGTTTGTCCTAAGCATAAATGATCACATGATACAAAATTAATGATGTATTTTATTATAATATATATTTATTTAAATATATAAAAATATCAAAAATATAAATGAAGGATATCATTAGGGACCCACCTCAATAATTTCATAAATGACTATTTATTTTTGAACCCCAAAATCATACTATATATAAGATTTCTAAACATTTAATAATTATATAAAATATCCTCACATTTTTTACCCTATTTACATGTGAAGATTAATTACATGATTTTTAAGTTTACAAGATAATTAAGGTGGGCCCTACACACAAGCCCACGACTACCATGATTATAGAAAGACATGATGATCATGTGCAACACTAGAATCATTTAATAAAATTTAATAACTTGACAATAATCCATGAAATGAACATCTAATTATTTGTAAATAATTTACATCATCCATTTTCCCCACTTTTCAACCTCTAAATGTGTTACTTTATTAGTGGTTCACAAGTTAATGATAATTTTTAATATAATTGAGGAGGCCTATACACACAAGCCCATGAGAAAGGTGATTACATCTACATGTCAAATAAGACACAAAAGTCTTATCATCTATGCAATAGATATCTCATTGATTGTACACTTTAGATAATATTATATGATGTTGTTTGGTAATAATATTTGTTTAACCTTAAAATCTATTTATGTGGATCAAGGGTTAAAGGTGTAGATATAGCCTAGGGCATAAGGATGGTAGATTATCTCTAAAGAATACCAATTAATTTAAAATATTAGATAAACATATACTAAATTTATTATGTTGGGATATGTAAAAATGGAAAGTCAACTATGATAGATATTTTAATGATAATGACAACAAGATAATTAGTTATTTATAAGGCTAATATAGATCTAGATCTGGAATAGTTAAAAAAAAGACTAATTATAGATTCTAAATTATTCATCTAACTTTATAAATTATACCTCTATAGCCTCAAATACTTACATCAACCTAGGATGATTACATTGATGCTACTATCTAACTTAAATACATGTGTCTAGTATATAATACCCAATCAAACTAGATGTGAATACCTAGATGATTCTAGGTTTTGTGTCACCTTTCCTTTGTTGCATTCATGTGTAGGTAATGAAATGTCACTTGTTATCAAATAACAAAACCCTAGTCCTTCATTTTCATAGTGGATATGGAAAAAATAGATTAGTGGGCACATGGTGTCGAGCTTCCCAAAATAACCCTAACTTAATGATAATTTCCTACATAGACAATACTCTTAAGAAGGCCTCAAATTTATGTATTTATCCCCTATGTGTTTACTTGTGTGTGTATCAATAAATGTGTGATGGACAATTATGTAGAGTGGCATAGCTTGTAACTTGGAAAGTGTGGCTCATGGAATGCCCTTCAATACTTCATTTTTATAGATATATTTTACCTATGACTAATATAGAAATATGAAAAAATAGGGAAGATTTTTTCACTTAAGTGATTGATTAAATGATTTTTTTAGGTTGCCTTACGAGTAGGTGAGAAGTTTCTAGGTCCAAAATGAATGAGGGTTGATATTGTATTTGTACCAATCCTTTTGTATAATATCTTGCATAAAATCACATAGGCCAGCCATAAGAATACTTAATTTTATAAATGGATGAATTTAGGGAACTAGACACTTGCATTAGAATAAGACACATCAATGTAGGTGTCTGACTAGGGTTTGGGCAGTTGAAAAATAGGTACAGGACCAAAACTTGTAGAGATAGAAGATAAAACAATTTACAACATTTTAGGTGGTTTATAAGGCTTGGATCATCAAAATAACATTCATCATTCTAAGAGTAATTAATAAGCATAGATAAATAGTGTATGGGAACCTTTTAGAAGTAGTAAAGGTCTAGAATTTGAAGATACATACATGATATGTATTTGCCAAGTATACAAGATTGAGGTGCTATATAATTTAGAGATAGTTTCTACATTCCCCTTGTTTAATATAACAATGAAATTTGATAGAATAATGAGACTTCATGTAGGTTTGATCTCATAATTTTGGGTAGATGTTGTAAATATAATAATTTACATTGTAAATAGAGGACCTTCAAGTGTTATGGATGGTGGCATACCAAAGGAGGCAATGACTGGTAAGAATATAAACCATTCCTTTCTAAAGGTTTTTGGTTGTGAGGTATTTTCTCACACTGATTAAAAAGATAGGACCAAATTATAGGCCAAGTCTATGAAATGTACAATTATTTGTTATTGCACTAATGAATTTAGATTACATTTGTGTAATTTGGAAGATAATATAATCATTAGGAGTAGACATGTTATCTTTAATGAAAAAGTTGTGTACAAGGATCAGTTGTAGCAAAATAAGCAAGGGGAATCCAAGAAATAGTACATGGTGTTTGAGGACACTATTGAAGAACATGTCCCAAAGGTTATAGTTCAAAATGTGCAACAACAAAAGGACCACCAAAACCCTATTGTTAGAATATCTACTAGAGTAAATAGACCACTTGAATAGTTTTGAGCCTTATTTAAATTTATTTTTTAATTATTGATGGTTATGAGCCATAGAGATATGAAGTAGTGTAGGTTGATTCCAAGGATAAGTCTAAGTAAGATATGAATGAGGAGTATGCATCTCTAATGAAAACTCCAGGGATAGGATAATTGAAGGCACTCAAATATATCCTTCATTACTAAGAAGGACCACAAATATAGTATTATATTATGGTGGATCAGATGTCACATTAAAAGGGTGTGTTAATTCAAACATGGAAGGTGATTTGGATGGTATAATAAGCACTACAATATATGTGTTCATAGTAGGTGGTACAACAGTCATTTAGATATCACATCTACATAAGGTTGTGGCACTTTAAACCATAGAGGATGAGTATGTTTTCATTTCAAAAGAGAGTAAAGAAATGATTTAGTTATAGAGTTTGTTGGAATAGTTGGGACACAAGAAATAGAAAAGGTATATTTTAAAGTGATTATCAAAGTATCATCCATCTAGAAAAAAATCATCTTTTCACTCCAAGACGAAATGTATATAGTCATAGTACCATTTCATTTGAACAATATTGGAGGAGCAACAACTAATGCTAGAAAATATACATACTAGTGGAAATCCTATAAATATGGTGACCAAGGTGGTTGCAAGAGATAAGCTAAAGTTTTATTCAACTTTCATTGGTATTCATGGATGAAAATAAGTTCTTTTTTTTTAGTTCTAAAGTTGGAACATAGTCCAATGGATGCATTAGCTAGAATGAATATACATTTGTGTATATTGACTTCAAGTGTGATAATGTTGGTAGTGAATTCATTATTCAAAAACACTATTCATAGTCACTATTCATGGTGACCTGACATATTAGTGATATGGAATTTATGTGATGTGGCATGGCCCATGGAGGATCTTTCTTATTATAAGGTTGATGTGAAATAATTTGCAATGCAATTATTGTGGGGATTGTTCTGGAGAGGTTTTGTTAAATTAAAAAAGGTGATTGACAAATGTTTTGACTCTTGAATGCATGTGAGTGACAAGGACAAAGAATATACTCATTCATTCTATTCACTTATGTTGAGTGGGATGCCTTCCTTTATAGACAGATGAAGGTGATCATGGATCATCATGAAGATGCCCTTACTTTTGACCTTGACAGATGTGGGAGACACTTTTCCCTATTTATCAATATTTATCCAAGTGGAGTGTGGTTCCATATTTCATCTCTCCTCTTTGATTATCTCTTCTCTCTTCTCTCTTCTCTCATGTAGTTTGTATAAGTAAAGGATTAATTTCTTTGTAATGTAATTAAGGTTAAGACAAATTAAATATATGTTTTCAAGCTTGGTTGTAAGCTTGGTTTTAAGATTAACATAGCTAAATAAAGTAAAAGAGGCTGAGAGAAAGGAGAGAAGTGTGACAGGGTGTTGTCACTAGTTATTCTCCCTATTTTTTCTAGTAATAAAATACTTGACAAATTTCTCTGGTGGATGTATCCCATTAGGTGAAGCACATTATATTATTGTCTTATTTTTTGTGCATGTTTTTATTTATTTTATGTAAGATATTTTATTATTTTTCATTGATTCTTTTGATTTCAATTTAGGGGATATTTCCACTATTTATTATCCTAACATAACTGGCCAAGTTTGATGCTAGTGCCTGCAACTCTAGAGGAACTTAATCTAGAATTTGGTGAGTCTTTCAAATAATTATTTGAATCTACTTCTTGCCTACTCTAGATCTATAACAGTATTAGAATCTTAAAAGGATAAGTATATTAATTTCTTGTCATTTATTTATCTATAATACTTGTACTTACAATTTTTAGCCTATCTAAGTTTAATGAATTCAACATATGCTATATGATTTTAACATCTAATTGGATTTATTTAGAGATACTATACCATACTTGTAACATATGCTATATCTACCCCTTTAAGCCTAAATAAATCTAATCTAGATAATTTTAGGGTTAAACATAATGATAATAAATCTCCTCGTAATTTATACCTTATTTGTAAGTGAAGACTAAATTTCCTAATTTATAGGTTTATAGGATAATTTAGGTGGGCCCTACACACAAACCCATAAGTAACATCATTGTATAAATACATGATGATCACATGCAACCCTGAAACCATTTCATAACATTTAATAATATGATAAAAATCTCTATATGGCCGACAACTAATTGTTTTGAAATAATGTGCATCAACCATTTGCCCCACTTATCAACCTATAAACATGTAACTTTATTCAGGGTTAACAAATTACTAGTGATTTATAACATAATTGATGAGGCCTACACACAATCCAATGAAAAATATTGTCATATCCTTGTGTCAAGTAAAACATAAAAGAGTCATATCATCCACACAACATAAAGCCTATTCATTGTAAACTTTAGCCAATAAGAGATGGCATTGTTTGGTAATAATCTACATTAGCCAAGAGATATATAGTTATGCATATTAGGTGATTATTATTATTTTGTTTATTAAAATAATAAATATAGAATTTAAACATGTATTATTTCTATAATAATATTTTATGTAAATTTAATTCTATTTTATTCTATATCACATTTTAGAGCCTCTCCTTATTCAAGGTTTGTGATTCTCATATTGTTCCAATCCTCAATAAGGATTTATTTTAAGGATTGCATACACACCTACACTCTAAAGCAACTAAGGTATTGTATCCCTCCCTTTGGCACATTCTCGACTCCATGTAAAAGAACACAAGTGTGTCATATTTAGGACTATTATTATACACCCTTGTCTCTATAATGGCTATTTCTATACCTTTTGCACTTTCTTTCACTTCCATTAGCTCTTAAAAAATTATATCCACCTTGACTTCACCCATTGTGTTCCACTACAACTGGGTTTCACCTTGGATTTACTATGATTTTTCCCTAGGAAACAACATTCTTTCCCACTACTACTTGCACAAAGTTATCCTCAACACCTTATCTCATGGGCATTGTATCTTGATCTTTGCCCTTTCTACAAGGATTCTTTTGGACTCTATGTTATTCCACTTGTGACTCATTTTGTGCACCATGTGCACCATATTTCATGGTAACCCTCTATTATTTATCTTGGTAATTAGGATTTTCAGCATCCATCATATAACATGTGAGTCAAATCCACCATTTGAGATGGAATTCAAGTTGCACTACTTAGTTTAGTAGTTTAGAAATATTATTTTCCTATCTTTGCACTCTCTTCTTTCCTTTCCATCACATTATCTCTTAAATAATCTTAAAATATTTTCTGGCATTGTCACACATCCTTATTTGTACATATCCCACCTTCATTGAGTCATATACAACCTTTTAATGTGAAATGGAACTTGAAATCCAACACCCCCTCCATAATTTCTTCATGGATATTTTTTCTGGATTACTTTTATGCATTAGCTTCAAGATGATTTCTTGCATACCTCAAAACTCCAATGTGGGATCTTTATTTCTTTATATGTGTCTCTCCCTACTTTTTTATGGGATAATTATCCTAAGATAATTTATTTCCTCCCTCTCTATACTCTCATGTAATGTTTATTACATGAAATCTATATCATTCATCTTCCTTCAGATGTGTGACTTAATGTCATGTCTCTTCAAGGTTAATCAATGAATAATCCTTTTTACTCCTATATTCATCTACATTTGATGAAGAGTAACTTTTCTACACCTTCTATCCAATACATTGATTGAAAGATGCTCTTACATTTGACTACCTCACGATAGATAGTATGTTACCACCACATTACACTCTTGTAGGTTGCCTACAACCTCACAAATTCAATCACCACCTACTATCACACTCTTTATCACAATCATGTGTAGGCATTATAGTCTCAATAACCATTGTCTCAAAGTTTACTTACACAATCTTATACACCTCTTCCCCTCTAAGTGTTCTCTTCACTTTTATTCAACATGCTCGCTTTCTACCCCCCTTCCTCTCCTTAGATAAGGATGCCTTGCTAGATTCCTTATGTTCAGTGGTATTCTATCATTTCTTAGCGTGGATTATATTGCACTTATACAATCATCTTTATTTCCTACATATCTCAAGGTTTGTGACCTTTCTCTAATAATAGTTGATGCATAGGAGTAATGGGTTCATGTGAAAGGAAGCCTTAACCATGCAACCCTCATAGTTTCTCACATCAAATTATGTTACTAAAATAATAATTTTTATTTATTTTCAAGTGCTACACAATATTATAAGCTTCACAACTTTACATTAAGCTCTCATCTTTAATTATCCTAATCCATATATATGGATTTATTTCCCTTTACCATTGCATCCCCATAGTACTATTCACTTAAGACTATAGGCCTTATTTTATCCTACCAATCTCTCTTCCCTCTACAATATAACTCTAACAAGTTGTCCTTGTTTGCTTCCAAGTGTTACAAATTTATTGGTCTATGACCCATATTTGTAGTCATATGTGCCCTAGTCACTTCACTAAATTCCTATTTAATTGGTCAATAGTTGTATGTGATGGGGTTCTTGGTGACTCTTTAGGCTCTATTATGATCTATAACCCTACCCTAAAAAAAGTGTATCCTTTTACATACATCAAGATGAAGAAATATAAATATTTTGAGGTAATATCCAAACATATTAGATCTCATCAATTGTCCCTCTCTATTATCACATTGCCTATAATACCAACCTAACATAAGGAAAGGCTACGATTAACTCCTCTTAGTTGACTACTCATCTAGTTATTTTCTACTTCCTTGGGTTATGCACTAAATGTTTTATGCCTCATTTTCTATGCACCCTTACACTGGAGTCTTCTTTTCTCCACATCTTATCTTTATCATTCGTTATGTACCCTATAATTCCTTCATTAGTTGATTCTTCTCTACTCACAATTTTTAGGCTCCTTGACTATCTTTGCACACTATTATAATATGCTTATGTGACAAGTTCATTGTTTATGCCCAAGTCATGTAATTCCAAAGTTAGCTTCAATAGTGACTCTCCTTATTCTTGTTTAACACAACTTCAATGAAAAACTCATTCTATGCCATGTTCCTTAGTGTTCTGAAATCCCCATTCCATTTGCGTACTATCACATGAATATTAACTATAACACCTTGATTCTTTTTCCTAGTACATTTGTATGCACTTTATAGTTTTTTGCATGTGTTTCTTACCTCATCCAAAACTTATAACTCTCTCTTATTCTCCAACTTCCTTCAAAAATCCCAGCTACCTTTCTTTCATGTAAGTGGACTCTTTAAAGAATTAGAATAACCTTTCAAAATGATGCATTATACAAGTACACACACCCATTGGTTTATTTATCTAAGTGACATAATTTTTTGGTGATGTAAGGTTTCCAATTTGTTTGGGATGCTCCTACCTCATTTTCATACTGAAAATCAATCAATTTTTCAATATTCATAAACAAAGCAATAGTTGAAAATCTCTAAATGATAATACAATATAATTATATATTACAATTGTCTATTTTTATTATAATTTTATTCATAAATTTAACTTTATATAAATACAAGTATGTGAGCTCTCAATTCACCATATAAAAACATGATATTATAATTTTTAACTATAATTTGTTAAAAAAATGTTATTTATATAACACTAAATTCAATTAAAAGGTAAAAGACATTATGATATATAATAATTTACATTTTAGGGGAAATAATTTTATTTGAGAATCTTAATAAATATATTCTCCATTATACACAATTAATTAATTTTATCGAGATAAATTTTCTCTCTTTCTTGCAATGATTATACATTAATATTATTATAAATGAGCAATTATTAATATATGTGATTTATAGACTTAAATATTAACATGTATTATTTGTTTTAAGTTTTTTTTTTTTGTGTGTGTGTGTGTGTTTTTTTTTTTTTTTTTTAATAAATTGAAAAAATGCATGAGTACAAAAAATAGAAACTGCTCAAAAGAGAAACAAGAAGAAAATGCATATAGCAAAACCAAATAGACTTATAGCCAACAAAACTACTACTCAAACCTTAGTCGGAAACATCAACGTAGCAGCAGTAGAGTAGCACCATAAACATAAAGGAAATATGATACCAATCTACATGGTCAAAGACTGTATAGTCTAGAAACACAAGAGCGGTTCACAGTATTACTCTCAAATTCAAATATGGATGTCAGAGAACCAAGATACAAACAATGATGTAATAAATTTTGATAATAAGAATCGCTGCAATGAATTAAATAAGCACATAATGCTGCCTCGCAGCCATAGAGAAACCCATTGCAACCAAAAATTGTAACATCAAGGAATACCACTGAGCAGAAGTTTGAACAATCATAAGGAAAATCAGAGACCCAAGCCATCCAAGCTCAATGACCACAAAGAAGCTCCATTTGTTGAACAACACCAAAACCTTGCAATTATCCAACATACACAGAGACCAGAGAACAACTTGGCATCTGTAACTAATTTAAACTTTGAAACCGAAAAGAGATTGAAGCCATCTTGAGAATAAGATATCACCTTCATGGAGTTGAAGGCACTGTAGTTTAATCTTGTTCAATGGGTTACCGATCTGTGATTTCCTCTTAGAAGCCCCCTATAGCTGAAAACAAAGAGAAACAATTTGAAACAAGATATCAGCGTAAAACTTTAGTATTTATGATCCCTGATGAATATTATGATTTGAAAACACTATCAAGCATCTACTTTTCCAAATGTGCATTAAAATACCCTATCTCATAGAATTAAATATAACATTTTTGTGAAAGCCCACACCGAATAAAGCTTCCTTCCAACTCAAATAATGATAAAAAAATAGTAGATAAGTGCCAGAAAATAGCATTCCATTTTTTCCTTATCCATGAACATTCCCAAAAAATAATATTTCAAGTCCTCATTCTACTTATAAAAAAGATTTGTTTGTTTTAAATTGTTGATTATATATGACCGAAAAAAAGTTTCTTCAATAATTATTTCTTTGTAAACCATAACCACATATATATATATATATATATATATATATATAAAACTCTTTTCTCATTCTTTCCATAAATTTATAATAAAAATTCTCAAATTAATTAACGTGACCCCTACACACAAACCTACAAATATCATAATTATACCTTTGTATCAAATAAGATATAATGATCATGTACAGGGCTATAACCTTTTAATAATAGTAAGATATAATGATCATGTCCAGTGGATGGCTGCAACGGCAAATTTTCATGTGATGCTTGACAGGAACGTAGGCTTCAATCTACATCATAGCCTGCCAGCGAAAAATAATTTTATTAATAGTTTATTGTATATTTACATCAGAAAATTCTTTTCGAATATTTAGATTACATTTATTTTTATTTTATGTGATATTTTTCATTAAATTAGTGTTTTCTATTAATTAATTAAAAGTATTTTATTTTTATTTATTTATTTTAATTAATATAATGTATAAATAAAACTTCTGTTATTTATAAAATGTTTCAAGAAAACATGTAGTTAGATATGTCATTTAATAAATTAACATTATTTTAATAGAGTTTGATGTTATTCACAATATAAAATATTAGTAAAATTATGTTATAATCTATATATATTATATATTCATCCAATATTTTAAATTTTGAGTAATGTTATAATGTTGCATTATATTTTGTAAATTGTAATATTTCCAATGCCTCAACAAAACATTAGTCAAATTGGTTAAAAATAGATACAAGATTTTTTTAATTATTTTTATAAATAAAAACAATCATTATGTACTTGACAAACAAAAATAAATATTAAGCCACAATTTTTTTATAATGTTATACTAATATGTTGAAAATAGTATCTTTAAATACAAATTATAATTGGTAATTTGATCATGTCTTTACAACAATTTAAAAGAAGAAACCACACACTAAGAAGCCTAAAAATATTGAAGTTATGTTAAGTGGGTTAATTTTTAAAAGTAGCCATTAGAGGGTTTAGATTAGGAACGTCCCATATTGACAAAAATGCCTCACACTACTATCCCTATTCGATGTTGTTGTCTTTTAGGGTAAACTGTTAAATTTTGGATCTAGATTTGTCAAAATAGATTCATAATGACATTTTTAGAAATCATAACATTTTTGTCACCATAAATGATATATTAGAAAATAAATAGATCTTCACTAGTATTTATGATAGGGTGAGGTGGCAAAATAGGTCCAGGATAAACACATAAGTTATTTAAAGTTAAAAATAAATAAAAGTTAACATAATCATATATTCATGACCATATTTAAATTACTAAAATAAATAATTAAATATTAATATTTTTTATATGATATGAGGACGAGTAAGAAAACTTATATAGATCATGGTACAATAAAAAATTGAGTGTTGCCCTTTTTATTTAGATATGGGAGGCAGTATACAAAATATATAGTTAACCAATCAAGATAAACTAGTGTCTATAACTTTTTGGTCATTCTATTTCTTTAGAGAGTATTATTTTCCATGTTGTACTTCCATTTTATGTACTTTTAAATTTGTATTTCTTCTTTATTCTTTCTATAAATTGATGTAAATGGTAAAGACTTTATAGTCACTTAAAATTATCAACCCAATAAAAAGTTTCTAAATATCATTTTTATATTTGCTTTTCTAATAAAAGTTCAATATGAGTTCTCCAATTACCATAAATGACGTTGTCAAAAAAGAAAATAATTAACTTATTGTTGGGCCTAGAAAATAGTGAAATAATTTACATAGTCTGATGCTCCTAATTAAACCATCCACTATATTCTAATCATGTAATTTTTTTTTAAAGTATTTTGTTCACTTTTGAATAGTGACACAAAAGCTTATGCCTTCATCACATGAGTAAAAATGACACCTAATAAAACTTTTGGAATGATTTGGATTGATCGATATTTATAAATCATTACAAATTTAGTGAATAAGAGCACTATACGACAAGTCCCTATGAGAACTTGGAATAGTTTTGAAATTTGATTTAAGTATTGATGATAGAGTGAGAACTTTTATCAAGAAAAAATATTTAAATTGTGTTATAAACAACCAACAAAAAAAAGAATGAGGAATAAGTACTGAACAAATACAATTAGGTCAAGATTAGTTGTTTGATTAGCTTTTACAATATAGATAACATGTTTGCATTTTAATTTTTTTGACTATGTTGAATGCTAAATAATCATTACTTTTAATATTCAAAAAACTTGTCAGCCTGAAAAGATAAATTATGCAAGCACATGCAAAAAATATATAAATTCGCATTATAGATTCAATTTTACATTGAATGTGCATCATAATATCATCATTTGAAAATGAAGAAACCCTAAACATTGTTCAAGCTTGGGTAGTAGGTACAAGAATATTGAATAAGAAACAAATTCAATGAAACCATTTCAACCTACAATATAACAAAGCAAACCCTTTTATTTTTGTGCAAGAATGTAAAAAATCATGTAACCTTGGGAAAGCTGAAAACTATACAAATATTTGAAAAAAAGAGAGGGAAAATCCCAATACAAAGATTGCAATTCTTTATTTTAGAAATACATCAATTAGGTATAATTAAAGCTATGCAAATATGCTTTTTGTGAAGACATTACAAGAAACAAAATCACTATAAGAATATTTGACTTCACTAACATGCTTCTTAACATGAGCATATCAACAAATAGATATATATAGAAATAAATAAATTATTATCATTATTATTATTATTATTATTTTGATGAAGTTATATAGGGAGAGATCCCTAGCCCTTAAAAAAGCATCAAAGTGAAGGATTTTCTAGCCAAGTCTCAACAATCCAATCATATGATAAAGACATATTTATCATGCCACAAAAAAAGGAAAGTGTCAGGAGACCACTTAAAACTCATCCTTCCACCCTTCAACGTCCATCAACCAAGGATAACACACCACCCAATAGATAGAAGAAACCATGAATGCCACAAACCAAATGAATTAGAATAAGAGAGATGGACCAAAATATTGGGAATGGATCTTGGTTTCTTGATTACAATCTTACCAAGAACTTCAGACCAAAAGACTAATAATTTTCATAGCTAGATTAAGAAAGGAAAGAAATCACAAGAAATCTTTGTGTTGTGTGTAGCAATGAAAATCAAATTAACTCCTTCACAAACCTTAAAAGTCTACCATAATATTATATATATAATATCATTGAGTAATAATTTATTAAAATAAGAGTAGTTCAAGGTCGGGGGCAAATTATATAGGGCCCAAAAAACCCCATATATATATAATTATTAAAAAAGAAACTTGAAAATATCAGTCAATCACTATGGCCTTAACAGGGGTGACTTCCTCCCTATAAGAGTCAACCCCTTAGCATCAGCCAAGGATTTAACACATGTCTGGAGTTATTTGATATGTTTGATTATTTCGCTGGAACCCTTTTGACTTGGATCAATAGACACCTAAGCTGACCTATTTTTGAACCATCCACATCCAAGTACCCCTTCACATTTATTCCTCAATTTAACTAAATTGATGAAAATCATTTCACTCCTTAGCATCTTGGATAAGAAACTATGGATAATGAAAGGTAGTTTTAGTTGTACTTCAAAGAAGATCTTAGTGGTTTTGATAATTAAATATTCTAATTTATTGAAAGAGGATCTACCCACATATTGGCAATATGAATGGAATTGATGTCAAAAGGGACACTATGGATGTCATTGATGCCAAAAAGATCATGCATGATTGATGGAGAGAGGATCATGTTTCATAGTTGCACTGTGCAAAGTTGTCATGCTTTTATAGAGAGCATTTATGGATGTTTAAAGTCAAATAGATAGAAGATATGTTATGGGTTTTTCATATACATTCTAGAAATATGGTCCACAAGTTTAGAGGAGAAGGAATGAGCTCAAAATTAAATTATCTTTACTCTTAGACTGGATAGGGTTTCTCAATAAAACACTAAGGGTTTAAGAGATGGTGCCAATAGACACTTTCTAATTTGATGTTGAATTGGTATAGCCTAGAACCGATAACTTAAGTTACAACTTAAGTCCATATCATCGTTAAGAAACTAGCCCCTCAATCTAACAATTACCAACTTTGATTAATGATCAAAGGACTTTGTATTTTCTTAAGTTTAAGACTTAATATATGTCCCAGCCTAATCAATGACCTGCGCTTCATCGTATGCATATGATCCAATGAAGTGAAGCAAAGTCAAATTGTCAAAGCCTCCTTTGAGTAAACATGCTAGTGATAAGTGTCACATTCATAGAGCTTATTAGATAGAGACCAAATGAGCATAAGCTTCTTAGAGTTAATGTTTGAGCTAGTTGGAATATCAATGGTTAGTGATTAATTGGTCATTAGAGATCCAACAGAGCATGATGAAGTGAAATTGTTAAAATGACCTCTGAGTCACAACTGACAAGTGTCACAATCATAGAGCCTAGAAAGTTAATCTATGGTGAAGTTTAAAGTCAAATGGTCAATAAAAATGTGAGGATGTTAATTTTCTTAATAGCAAGAATTGATAGCTATGTACAAAATGCATGTGCTTAAGCCAAGTGTCATATTCTAAAGGGTTAGACAAATATAAAGAATGAGCTTGTCAAAAGATTTGAAAGTGAGTGGGTAATCGTGCAAAAGAGATCTAATGGAGTGAGTGGACTCAAAATGCTATAAAGTGATTGAGGTTTGTTAACATAGTGGCAAGTTAAAGATTGAACAAGTCTAAGAAGATTGATGGATCAAAAGCAATCCAAAGATGCTAGAAGCAACGAGATGAGGTCAAAGTGTCAAAGTTTAATGACCAATTAAAGGTACAATTCATGCAAGTTTAAAGATATAACAACACATAGAAGCTTCAATGAGAAATATCTAATAGATCAAGTGGACTCAGATGGAACAAAGTGATCAATGTTTATCAACATAGTGGCAAGTTTAAAACTAAGCATGTTTGAGAAGATCGATGGAGTGAAAGAGATCCAAATATATAGGAAGAAATGAGATGGTATAAAGAGCTCAACATTTAATGTCTCGATAAAAATAAAAAGTGTGTATCTTTGAAGATCCAAAACCATGTGGGAGCTAGGATCTGGAGATTGATGGATGCATTTTAAAGAGTGGAACATTAAAGTTTAGCAGCATATAGAGATCTAACAGAGCAAGAAATCATGGAGATGGTGCAAAGAAAGAGATCAAATGCTGGGATTTAAAATATTTAAATTCTAATGGTCAAGTGGAGAAACATGCAAGAACTTGTGTATAAGTTCTATATCTCAACACAAAAAATGAGATTGATTAATCCAATTGATCAAATCTACATTAAATAGCATGTGCATCAAAACTTTAGTCCAACAGATCCTATAGATAGTAAAGAAACCTATAATTATGTAATATCCCCTACCAATAGAGATATATGAAAGACACAAAACTATGATACCAAAGACCAAAGCTCTGATACCACTGTAATATTCCCTACCAATAGAGAATATAAAAACTCATCAAGCTCTGATCACAGATACAAACTTGCAGAATAGATTCAAATAAGCATACCCAAAGCACAGTATAATCTCTCAATAGCAAATAAAGATCTCATCACTTGTTCTTCTGGATGATTACACAATTGAGTCTCTGTTATACAAAATAAAGAATATTAAAATCTTATCTTAAAACCCTGACTTAGCAAAATTTGGCAATGAAAACTGGATCTGGAAGGGTCTCGGCCTTTCTGTGTCGACACACAGTCGCCGTCGTCGGTCGATATCTCGCCGACGTCGGTCTCTGTCGGTCGGCTTTCTGTCGACGTCGGTCTTCAGTCGATCGATATCGGTCACTAGAAGCCCTATATCTGCCGAGGTCGGTGCCTAAGCGGATCTGTACAGACCTGTACGGACTTGGTACGGCTGCCAACCTGTCTGTTCTTAACCCCTGATAGCTGAACAACCTGATCTCACGAATATAGATTCTAACACAAGATCTATCTCTGTATAACTTATTGGATAAAAACTAAATAAAGAAAATACCTGGAAAGCTCTGTGATAAACTTCTGTGTGAAGTTATCTCTCAACCCTGGAATTCTATGATAACTTCTGGGTGAAGCTATCTCTCAGCTCTGTATCTCTGTGATAACTTTTGGATGAAGCTATCTCTCAATTTGGCAATAAACAGCTGATATCTCACAGCCTCTAAATCACACACAATGAAGAGGGAACGTTCTTCACTGCAATGGAATCCTGAAACCCTTGGCTCAGTCTTCACAGAAGAATTTCTTCAAAATCAATATCAATAATCAATAACATACATCAATAATGGCCTCCGTGTGAAACCCTTATACCCTCAAAAGATATGCTTGCCCTAATTAGGGTTTTCTTAAATTAGCATTAGGGTTTCTAATTTAAAATTAGAGCAAATAATTAATAATTAATAATTAATTATTAATGAGACCAAATAATTAATATTTGATTAAATCAATCAAATATTAATATCTCCCTCAATATACGTCGGATCCTCAAACCGATCGAAGCAGGTGAATCAGGGAGTGATTTCGCATATGACCATACCAAAATAAAGGTGCTCTGCTGCATGTCAAATATCCCTAAATAATAGGAGCATCAATCAAACATGTTTGAAAGACCCTGAATGAAAACCAAATGTAGAAATTCTGCGAATCAAAGTCAAGCCAAGCTCCATTATGACCCTCGATCCATCATATTAGCCTACGAAGGTCGCATAATAAGCTAATCATCAAGCCTATCAATGTCCACGAAAAAGGGGACATGACAATCCGTCCCTCCAAAAATTGCTTGTCCCCAAGCAATCTCGGAACAATGAACTACTCGATCCACCTGGATCCCAAATGTAGTTATGCTCTGCACTGCTGTGAATCAATGCAAGTACCTATAACATCAACAGAAGTAGAACAAAGAGGAACCCATAATCAAATTGGTGAACACAACTCAACCAATCTCTGAAATCACAACTGCCCTGGATGTGTCGATACTATAGACTGTGTACTTCGCAACTGCAAATTCCATCTACAAAAGATGGTGCCAATCCATCCCACAACCAACTGTACCACACTATCATTTGTATGAGAACAATCAATATGGAGATTCAACTCCACTGGTATTCGAAACTCCTCAGAATCAGGTACTCCCAAATCCTGAATATGAGTGTGAGCCTCAACCACATGGTCCTCATCATCAGCTACAAAAACATACTCATCAGCAATACTCAATGTACTAACCTCTGAGTATACCTCCACACTCTGAATGCAAGCATCAGGCTCATCCTCACTATCTAACACCTGTGCTGAACTCACCTGAAGACAAAACTCATCCACAACATCCTCAACTACCCCTACCAGTGAAGATAATGCAGATAAATCATTACCTGAAGATGTGTTAATATCACCCTGTACTGGATCAGCATAACTGTCAAACTCATCATGCAAGTGGCTGCATGTCATAGGGAAAGCACTACGATCCTTGGGCCTATTAATTAAATTCTTTAACCACATGCAAGCTCTAGGTGAGACATTTCTCCCTTTTGTCCAGACATACCATAAATCTTCTGCCAAGAGTTTGGAAATTTTATCCTCCTCCTCAAACAAGATTGTGAACATAATAGAGTGCATTGATGCCAATATATTGCTAGAATGAAACTCATCTAAAATATTCCAAAATATTTTAAACATCATGCAAATTTCACCAATACAACCTACTAACATCATAACGTTTTCAAATCCATACCTTGCAAATGTTTCAAGTAATCTTGCCCTCCTTGAGAAATGAGGGTCTCTAATGTTATCCAACTTTTCGAAGCTTTTTACCATGGCATAAAGTACCTCTCTCATAATCTGATCATCATGAAAATCAAAGCCAGCTATGATCCTCATCATTTCACTAATGCAAGAGAGAGTTGCAAGTCTTACCACCTCATCATGATGTCTCAATAATCGGGGCTTCACCAACGAATCAAACGCTGGAAATAATGCTGTTTGCATATCATAAGTATTTGAATGCTCAACCTTGCCTAAATAAGTGTCCAACTCCTCCAAAATTTTTAGAGTGTCATCTGCTTACTGAAATGGATGATCTAATTTCTTCTTTGCATTGTGCATGCATTCTTCCAAATCTTTGACTCCTCTTAGAGCCATACTGATAATCGAATTGAACCTGGAACTACCCAACAGGATGGCAAGACATTAGTTCTGATGTGCCCAACAGGATGGCAGGAATTTAGCTCTGATACCACTGTAATATCCCCTACCAATAGAGATATATGAAAGACACAAAACTATGATACCAAAGACCAAAGCTCTGATACCACTGTAATATTCCCTACCAATAGAGAATATAAAAACTCATAAAGCTCTGATCACAGATACAAACTTGCAGAATAGATTCAAATAAGCATACCCAAATCACAGTATAATCTCTCAATAGCAAATAAAGATCTCATCACTTGTTCTTCTCGACGATTACACAATTGAGTCTCTGTTATACAAAATAAAGAATATTAAAAATCTGATCTTAAAACCCTGACTTAGCAAAATCTGGCAATGAAAACTGGATCTGGAAGGGTCTCGGCCTTTCTGTGTCGACACACAGTCGCCGTCATTGGTCGATATCTCGCTGACGTCGGTCTCTGTCGATCGGCTTTCTGTCGATGTCGGTCTTCAGTCGACCGATGTCAGTCACTGGAAGCCCTATATCTGTCGAGTCGGTGCCTGAGCAGATATGTACGGACCTGTACGGACTTGGTACGGCCGCCAACATGTCTGTTCTTAACCCCTGATAGCTGAACACCCTGATCTCACGAATATAGATTCTAACACAAGATCTATCTCTGTATAACTTATTGGATCAAAACTAAATAAAGAAAATACCTGGAAAGCTCTGTGATAAACTTCTGTGTGAAGTTATCTCTCAACCCTGGAATTCTGTGATAACTTCTGGGTGAAGCTATCTCTCAGCTCTGTATCTCTGTGATAACTTCTGGATGAAGCTATCTCTCAATTTGGCAATAAATCAGCTGATATCTCACAGCCTCTAAATCACACACAATGAAGAGGGAACGTTCTTCACTGCAATGGAATCCTGAAACCCTTGGCTCAGTCTTCACAGAAGAATTTCTTCAAAATCAATATCAATAATCAATAGCATACATCAATAATGGCCTCCATGTGAAACCCTTATACCCTCAAAAGATATGCTTGCCCTAATTAGGGTTTTCTTAAATTAGCATTAGGGTTTCTAATTTAAAATTAGAGCAAATAATTAATAATTAATAATTAATTATTAATGAGACCAAATAATTAATATTTGATTAAATCAATCAAATATTAATATCTCCCTCAATATACGTCGGATCCTCAAACCGATCGAAGCAGGTGAATCAGGGAGTGATTCCGCATATGACCATACCAAAATAAAGGTGCTCCGCTGCATGCCAAATATCCCTAAATAATAGGAGCATCAATCAAACATGTCTGAAAGACCCTGAATGAAAACCAAATGTAGAAATTCTATGAATCAAAGTCAAGCCAAGCTCCATTATGACCCTCGATCCATCATATTAGCCTACGAAGGTCGCATAATAAGCTAATCATCAAGCCTGTCAATGTCCACGAAAAAGGGGACATGACAAATTATAGTGTGATTCATGGAATCGAGATGCAAGAAACTTATAGTTCAAGTAATATTGAACCAAATTCCATAATTGTTGTGATGTGTTAAAGTTTGAGTGTGAACACACTGAAGATATGGAACCCTATATGCATTGATTATATATATGACATCTAGGACATAGGAAGATTGTGTTGGATCCATTCAAATTATGTCAATTTGAAAATATATAGACATAAAACTAGAGGGTAGAGAGGAAAAGAAGAGGTTGCAAAGAGAGAGATGAAGAGTGTCAAATAGATACATATATAGAAATAGAGAGAGGGGCAAAGAGGAAAAAAGGCACACAAAGATAATGCATAGAGAATGAACAATTACAAATTATACTTGTAACAAAGAACAAATATCTAGATTAGTTTATGAATCTATTTTGTATACTAGAGTTGTAGCTCCATAGATCTGATTGGTTGTTGTCATTAGACAAGCTAAGTTGGTGTCTCCTTAGGGTTAGTACCCTTAAACATTGTAACCAATGAGGTTAAGTTTAGTTGGTGCTTAGATGGGGAGCTGGTGCTCTTAAACTAGGGGATATGTGTCTCCTTAGGGTCATTGCCCTTAAATGTGTAACTAGTGAGGTTTTTCTAATGAGGCTTGTAACCAGTGATGTTTTGCCAAGTTAGGCATTGACTGTGAGGCTGGTTAGAATAGTAGATTCTAACAACTATTCTCATCACAGTTTTTCCCTTTGGTTTTTTCATGTATAAATTTGGTGTCATGTGTATTTGTGTATGCATGTCATCTTTGCATTTATCTTTTATTTTGCATATGCTTTTGAATTTGTTTTAAAAGGATTAAAGAACTTGTTTTAGTTGATCTATTGATTCACCCCCACTCTCAGCAGATAGTTGTGTTCCAACAATTGGTATCATATCCTAAGGTTCCTTGAAAGAAGCTTAATCAGATCAGATAGATCTTGGAATAGTGAACATAATGGCTAGTCAAGAATGATCTTCATCAAACAAAGCACCTCTCTTTATTGGATCAAACTATACATTCTAAATAATGAGAATGGAAGCATATCTAACTTCATTAGGGTTAGATTATACATCCCCTACTCGAACTCCTACTGATTAGGCTACCAAAAAGGAATATGAGAGGAATGCCAAGGCAAATAATGTTATTATCTATGGATTGTCAAAGGAAAACATTATCAAAGTGATAGATTGTCAAAATACACAATATATCTAAAATAAACTGAAGAGCATATATGAAGGAGATGACAAGGTAAAGCAGGCCAACCTACACTACAAAGGTATGTTTGAAAGTCTTAAAATAACTGAAGAGGAGAAGATTGTAGACTACCTCCTTAGGGTAGATGAAATAGTCAATGTAATTATAGGCCTTGGATAAGAGATGAAAGAATAAAATCATTGTCAAAAAGGTCCTAAGATCCTTACTATCAAGATATGAATCTAAAATATTTGCAATATATGAAGCAAGATATCTAGATAAGCTCACCATAGATGAGTTGCATGCAACCTTCACTATGTATGAGATGAGACTAGGAGAAGCATATACTTCCAAGAGATAAATTGCATTCAAAGCATCCAAGCATGCAAAAGCATAAGCATCTACATCCAGATCTGAGGAGACTGATGAAGAAAAAGTCAACTTTGTCAGAAGATTGAAAAGAGGATCTACAAATCACAAAGGTAAGTTACCCTTTAAATGTGCTAATTTTGGTAAAGTATGACATTTTGCCACTAAATTCCCTCATGAGAAAAATGATAAGTCCAAGTAAGAAGGGGATGGAAAAAGAATGAAGTCCCACTATTTCAAAAGGAGTAACTCCTTTAAAAACAAGAAAATCTTGTATATAAGAGAAGATATTGACTCATTTGATGATAATGAGAGCTCAGATGATGACCATGATTGTGCATTTGTGGATGAGGTAAATGAATCTATATTTATGGCATTAGGATCAACTTCTATATATTTAGATCAAGAGGATGTTAAAGACTCTAATGAAGAAGAGGAAAGAGAAGTGGACCTTGAGTGTGAACTCATCTATGCTCTAGATGAGATTGACATGTTGAGGAAAGATAACTCAAGATAAAAGAAGCTTGGACAAAAAGAAATTGAAAAACTATCCAAAATTCTTAAAAAATATGATCAGATGGGGGTGAGTCTAAAGACCCAACTTGAAGAGGCCAAAATAATAGAAGATGTAGTCAAAATTGAACTATAAATTAAGTGAATTGAATGTATGAGGCTAGAAGCAGAGATAGTGGCTTTGAGAAAAGAGCTTGAAAAGGATAAAGAATAAATATTCAAATGTCTAATGTTGATAAGAGGATCAAATATTCTTAATGAATTGATCAACTCTCAAAAGCCATCAAAAGGGAAATTTGGTCTTGGTTATGAAAAGGGGAAAAATTTGATAACCATTACATCTCTTAAGTTATATGACAATTTCAAAGTAGAAGGATCACGATTAAAAAAAAGGAATGTCTCTAGAGATACAAAGACAAATAGTAGCATTGTTGATGAGTAGAAGGCTAAATTACAAGATAAGTTTGAGGAAAGGAAAAATATAGTTGAGTCCATCTCTGCAAACTGAAGGAAGATGCAAAAGACAAAGGTAGTTGATGTAGATGGTTACACAAGGGTAACCAACTTGAAGAAGCAAGAGTTGAGAAGGACTCCGCTCTTACAAAAATAAAATCTATGACAAGGTATTCCTCATCTTTCTATGTTTATTGTTAAATTTGTAATGATTTTGGTCATAAGGCTAGTAATTATAGAGTTGTACCTACAAGGAGAACCAATTTTGTAAGAAAAAAATTATTTGCACCCTTGTTAGATACAAATGTAAAGTGTTATAATTTCAATAATTTTGGTCACATAGATTAGTATTGTAGAACAATATTTGTAAGATCAAAGTTACAAATTAAGAATAAAGGTATGCCTCCTAGTGTGAACAAAGGTTCACAAGTCTCTGAAAAAGAGAAAAGTAAGCCCAATAGGACATATAAGTAACCCAACCATGTATGAAAAGTGAAAGATCAAGCCATGATGAATAATGCTACAGAAGTTAGAAAATGTCAAGAGCTCTCAATGTCTACACATATTGAGAATGAGAAGGCAAATCTCAAGATGAAGTCCAAGTTGATGGTCGAGGATAGTTATGAGGTATGTACAGATTCAAGTGAACATCCTTCTACTATAGAGCAAGTATCAAGTATAAAACAATAGTCTTATGTGCCTAGTGATGACATTTTGATCTATAAGGAAGATTCATCAGATGAAAAAGTGTGCCACATGTTGTCGCCATGTATTTTCAATCTAATCATAGAAGAAAAGGAGAACATTGTAATGGTTGAGCATCTTACTTATCTTAAGCCTAAGAAGAAGAAGAAGAAGAAGAAGAAGAAGAAGAAGAAGAAGAAGAAGAAGAAGAAGAAGAAGAAGAAGAAGAAGAAGAAGAATAGAAATTATAAGATGACCTAGGAGGAGAAGGAATATGAGGAGTTATGGGCAACTCTTGGTTTCACATTATTTTATGACATTGTGAAGTAAGGTGTCTCTATCTATGCTTCTCAAGAGACTCCTTTCAGTAAAAAATCAAGTGGTGTTCTTTAGAAGATTCTAAAGGCAATAAATGAGTGCTCATAGTTGAATTTGATGTGCCAAGATGAGAGAAGTGTTGTGTATGCAGTGTCTATAGGGATAAAATGAGTGTGCCAACAATGTGTTCATGTATTCTAGTTCTAAAGGCATGATATGGAAACTTCCAAGTGTGGAAGTAAGTGTGTTTACTCTAGATAATCATACCAATCAGTACTAAGGTATGTATATTATTGGTTGGTATTTTAGACCAATACTATTCTGATATAGAATAAATGATCCTATTTTGCAAAGTATTGTATTGATCATTAGTAGGTCAGTGGAGGAAGGGGGAGCTAGATTGTTAAGTCTATCAGAATCGAGAAGGCTGAGAATAGAGAAACTTCTTGTATGTTTTGTGGTGGGAGATTTGAAAATGCTAAATTGGATGCTGGTTGAGACTTGTCTATGTTGCATAAAAAATAAAATCATGTAGAAGGTCTTTGTGTTCTAAGTATGACAAGTTATATATTCCATAGAGTTAGGGGGAGATAACTCGGTAGCTCGAATGGATTGAGGAGCTATGCATGATGTAAAAAGGATCATATGTGAGATGCTTCAATCACGATTGAAAGATAAGTTGATGTCTGCTACAGATGTTAACTGAAGTAGGTTGAGATGATGACTTGAAGAAACCAAGTTAGGTGCTTAGACAGTGTATTGAATCCTCATGCATAACCAAAGTGGGAGCTTTGTAATTGGTCAAGTCTTAGGATCAAAGGACTATGTATGGAGACCTAAAGATGCTCAAGTGATGAAATGAGACAAAATTTGGGAGTGATATCTCCTACATCACATCACTAGATACTAGTGATGAAGCATAAGTCCAAAGGAAGGATCATAAAATCCTTGTTGATCTATAGAAGAAGAGAAAAAGCAATTCAAGTATGCATATTTTATAAATTTATAATTATTTGATGGTTGCAGGTTCTTGGATAAACTTGTTTATCTTATAAAGGGGGAGAACACTTTAGACAAACAGTGAGAAGGAGTCCCTTTGAGATTGATGTCAAAGGGGGAGAAAAAGGGTAAATGCTCTTTGTAAAAATTTGGAGAAAAAATGCAAATGCTCTCTGTAAAAGTTTGGAAGAGTAGAGAAAGTGTCCAAGATGAGTTTATGTAAATATGCCATTACCTAAGGGGGAGAAAGTTTGGTATGAATAGCTTCAATTCATACTCATCAGAAGCCAATACAAGCAATGCTAGACAAGGATAAAATTATTATAAGATTAGAACATTAAGTTTGCATCAAATCATTTAGCTTGAAATCAATGCCACAAGGGGATATTATTGGAAATACGATTGTCATTGATGTCAAATGGGACAATATGGATGTCATTGATGTTAAAAGGATCAGGTAGGATTGATAGAGAGAAGAGCATGTTTCAAAGTTACACTATGCAAAGTTGTCATTCTTTTATAGAGACCATTTATGGATGTTTAATGTCAAATAGATATAAATATCCATTATGGGTTTTTCATGTACATTTTATAAATATGGTTCATATGTTTAGAGGAGAAGGAATGATCTCAAAATTTTATTATCTTTGCTCTCAAACTAGTTATGGTTTCTTAGTAAAACCCTAAAGGTTTAAGTCATGACATCAATAGGAACTTTCTATTTTGATATTGACTTGGTATAGCCTAGAAACGGTAACTTAAGTTACAACTTAAGTCCATATCATCATTAAGAAATCAGCCCCTCAACCTAGCAATTATAGGATCTGAGCATTAATCAAAGCAATTTATATTTTTCTATGTCTAAGACTTAATATATGTCCCAACTTGATCAAAAGCCCACACTTCATCATACACAAATGATCCAATGAAGAAAATAAAAGTCGAATTGTTAAAGGATCCTCCGAGTAAACATGTTCGTAATAAGTTTCACACTCATAGAGCTTGTCAGACACAGACCCAATGAGCATAGGCTTGTCAAAGGTAATGTTCGAGATAGTTAGAAGATCAATGGTTAGTGCTTAATCAAACATTAGAAATCCAATGGAGTGTGATTAAGTTAAATTGTCAAAAGGACCTCTAATTTAATGTGCAAGTGAAAAGTGCCATAATCATAGAGCTTGGATAGTTAATCTAGGGTGCAATTTAAATTCAAAAGGTCAAAAATCAATTTGAGGATGCTAAATGCCTCAATGATATGAACTGACAGCTATGTATAAAAGGCACACACTTAAGCCAAGTGTTATATTCTCAAGGGTTGGATAGATATAAAGAATGATCTTTTCAGAAGATCTAATGGTGAGTAGATGACCATGCAAATGAGATCTAATAGAGTGAATGGACTCAAATGCTATAAAGTGTTTGAGGTTTATTGATATAGTGCAACGTTAAAGACTAAGCAAGTTTGAGAATATCAATGGAGTGAAAGTAATATAAAGACATAGGAAGCAAAAAGATGAGGTCAAAGTGTCAAAGTTTAATGACTAAGTAAAGTTACAGTTCATGCAAGTTCAAAGATCTAATGGCATGTAGAAGCTTGGATGAGAAAGATCCAATGGAGTGAGTGGACTCAGATGGAACAAAGTGATCAATGTTTATCGACACAGTGGTGAGTTAAAAACTAAACATATTTTAGAAGATCGATGGAACAAAAGTGAGCCAAAGATATAAAAAACAATGAGATGGGATAAAGAGCTTGACATTTAACATCTTGATAGAGATAAATAATGTGCATCTCTAGAGATCCAATGACATGTAGGAGCTAGGATATGGAAATCAATGGATGTATTTTAAAGAGTAGAACATTAACATTTAGAAATGTATAGAGATCTGACGGAGCAAGAGAGCTTGGAAATATCATGAATAAATAGATCAAAGGCCATTATTAATGTGTTTAAATTCCAATGGTCAAGTGGAGAAACATGCAAGAACTTGCATATAAGTTTTATATCTCGACATAAATAATGAGATTGATCAATCCAACCAATCAAATCTACATTAAAGAGCTTATGCATCAAAACTTAAGTCTAATAGATGGTATAGATAGTAAAGAGACCTAAAATTATGGCATGATGTATGGAATTGAGAAGTGGGAAACTTGCAGTTCAATTAATATTGAACTAAAGTCCAAAATTGGCATTATGTGTTAAAGTTCGAGTGTGACCACACCAAAGATATGGAACACTAGATCCATTGCTTATATAAATGACATATAGGACACATGAAGATTGTGCTAGAGCCATTTGAATTGTGTCAAACATTAAATATATAGACACAAAACTAGAGGGTAGAGAGGAAAATAAGAGGTTGCAGAGAGAGATGAAGTATGTCAAATAGATACATATATAGACATAGAGAGAGGGGTAGAGAGGAATAAAGGCACACATATATAATGTGTATAAAATGAGCAGTTGTAGATTAAATCTATAATAAAGAACAAAGATCTGGATTCATTTATGAATCTAATTTGTATATTGGAGTTGTAGCTCTATAGATCTAGTTGTTTGGTGCCATCACAGAAGCTGAGTTGGTACTCAATTATGGGATTGGTGTCTCCTTAGGGTTGGTGTAATTAAACATTGTACCTAGTTGGGTTAAACAGTGTACCCAGTGGGGTTAACTAGATTCTAGCAGCTATTCTCACTATGGGTTTTCCCTTTAGGTTTTATATGTATAAATCTAGTGTCATGTGTATTTATGCATGTATGTGATCTCTGCATTTATCTTTTATTTTTCATATGATTTTGAATTTTCTTTAAAAGGATTAAAGGATTGGTTTTAGTTGACCTACTAATTGACTTACCCTTCTCAATAGATAGTTGTGTTCTAACAATTAGTATCAGAGTAGTAATAGATTGTAGAAATGTTTTTATAAGGGTAGGCTAGGGTCGATATAGTATTGGGAACTAATATATATCTAGATATAAATTTAAAAAATCGTATAGAGACTTTGCTAGACTTTTAGAGTAGTGGGCCAAGTTAGGAGTGGCAAGTTTAACCACCCCAATTCGTCTACCTCATAAGTCTGGAAAGGATCCACAATATCTCTAAAATTTCATCCACTCACCATAGACTTTCCAATACTCGGGTATTGGCCAACCAAAAATAAAAAATAAAAAATAAAAGTTAAAACAAAAGATGTTAAAAAGAAAATAATAAAAGATAAAACCCTAAATTTCATTTTTTATTTTTGCATTTCTGCTTGATTGCTTCCACTGGGGCGATTTCTAGGTTAGTAAGTAATAATTTATGTCGTATATTGTCCTATTGTTTCTAAATTTTTGTAATCTATCATGTAACAACTAACTTGAATAAAAATTCATCAAATACCATAGGCTCTAAAAAAATACATAAAAATACTCTTCTATAGGTTCTAGAAAAATAATTTACTGGGCAAAAGCCTACATCCCAAAATATGAAAATTTATTAATTAAGGACTACGTGTAAATTTGAAGAAGGTTATAGACTATATGAAAATTAGTGAACAATTATGGAAAAAGAAAGCAAGAAAACATAAACAAAAGCAAATTAGGCTTCAAAGTTAAGAGGTAAAATAGAAGTATAATAAAGTAATACATCAAGGTTGATGTTAGACATTTAAATTTATTTAAAGTGATTTTTGGTTTTTCAGGCATGTGTGCATGTTTCCTTGTTCATGGTCTTCAATCAATTTTTTTTGTTTTTTTTGTTTGTTATGATCAACCAAGCTTATATTTTAAAATACCCTCTACTATAGCATTTGGGATTTGAATCCTAAACTTACTATTGCCTTTATTTTTGAACAAAACAACATCATTTTCACCTAGCAATGAAACCCCAATTTGAATCATAAAATAGAGAATTTATAATTTTTACAGGATGTACATTAAATTTCCTAAGAGAAAAAACTCAATGAATATGATAATTGAAATGCAGGGGGAATAATTTTAGGCTGCCCTCCACCTATTTATTAATGTAGTGGTGTATTTGACTAGCATGCAAGGGTTTTCATTTTGCTTATGATGCACCTGATAAAAGAGGAACATTTATGAATATTTAGAATTTAGAGATTTTAAGAGGGTATTAAAATAGATGTGGAAAGCATAAGGACTTGTGTTCACAACAACTGAAAAATAGGCATCAATGTTGCTACCTACACATTCTGATTGATGCTCTCACAAGACATGAACAAGTAATGATGGAGGCACATTCTAAAAATCTTATGTAGGTGATTAAGTAATTATTATAGTTAATCTCTTGAGCATAAGCTCACTCAAATGATCCGAAATAGTTTGAAGGAAATAATTATTATCAACCTGCCATAACATGGATGCTTTTGTGTAGTGGGGGTACCCTCCAAAAGTATAAAATGCATCAGAAGGAGTAAAATGCAAACACAAAAATTATTCTTGTTGATGAATTGATGAGAATATGTACATCATCCATACCATCACTCCTTATCAAAGACCAACCATCATCTATGAAGCCATTAACAACCTCATTAAAGGCCTTATTATTGAAGAAATACGCCATCAATGGTGATTTGAAGACATACACAAAGCAAAGACATGTCTCACAAAGAGAATACTCACTTACATAATCTTTGGCTAAATATCCTAAATGTGGTAGGCTGCCTTCCCCAACTAAGGACAAAATCACTTGAAACCTAGTGGGTTACTTGGCAAAATCAACATAAAGCCTAATTAATAAAGAATGGTTAGTGCAGAACATAAATAATAAAGAAAGATGCACAATTTCTTGTAGAGAATGCAATCAATACATCAATAGAATAACATTCTAGTAACTCAGATGGGCGATATTTGAGAATATCTGCAACTTGAACCAACCAAATCCAAAGGTAACAAACTCATAATCTAATTTAAAAATAATCCAAAACAACTATCCCCACTCAAGGATCCATTATCTTTGTAGGATCTAGACCTATAAGACCATAAGCTTGTGCAACTACTCTAGCACAATCATGTGAAATAGTAACAATTACAATAGCATCCAAACTAGGTTGCACCCATTGTAAGAAATGTTGATGTAAAAAGTAGTAATCTCACCAACAAAGTAGTTGACAAAATGGGGGTAAAACTAATGTAAACCTTCATCCTAGGGATCTATATCCACTCAACAGTAATTTTGTAGCCTTTGAAAGAAACTTGGTTAAAATCTCCTCTACAATAGAAAGGATTCTACAGACAAAAAGGGCCAAAACTTACCAATCAAGTGTAACAAATGATGGCCATGTAATACTAGCAATAGAGGATCCTTCACAACTAATTGTGCAACTATGAAGATAGAAAATAAACTAAAAACCCAGGGATGGCTCAAACTTGATTGTACAAGTGTAGGGCATAGTAAAAATTATATGGGAAAAAACAAACTCTAAGACTTATTCCTACAAACCCTTGCCACATATCCTATTTTTTGGTACCTTGAACAACACCATGTGCTCAATCCACAACAAACCTCATGGCTTATGTAGTGCTAAGCACCTTGTCCTCACCTAGATCTAATCCAACCCATTTTGACCTTACTTTCCGATCACCTACAAGTTGGATACCCTGTCCTCTATGCCACACATTTTTTACCTTTGCGAACACCATACTCACATATAACATTAAAACAACACCTATGAAATTGCATGAAGATAAATAAATAATGCAGAAACGAGAAACTCTAGAAAAAAATCAGGATTACTTACATGTCAAAGAAATGAAATGCGTGTTTTGCCAAAGTGTGTTTGAACAAACCTACTGCCACCTCCTTAGGATTCAACCTTGAGAGTAGAAAATCATCTGATGCAAGATGAACATGGAATCCAAATGTTTTGGTATTTGTTAAGATTTAATGACCATACACAATCAAAATAATAGAAAGCATAGTGGATAAGTAACAAACTTTGCAGTATTATTTTATTGATAATATGATTACAAAGTATTGTTTATTACATTAACTTATTTACTTTTGCTACCGATAAATCTGACGCTTAATGTTTATGACATCAATGCTCCATCCTTTAATAATTTGTTAATAATTTTAACCAATCACAACACAAATAATATTTTTTAAAATATTTTTATTTAATAAATGCACAAATTAACTATTAAAGAATTATAAATATTTCAATGCATAAAAAATAATATATTTTTATTGATCTAAAAGGTAAAATTTAATCCAAAATTAAAATAAATTGAATCCATTAATTATCCTTTCTCGACTAATAAAATTAACATATATAACTTGATGATAAAGACTATCATCTTTTCTATAATATTTTTATTTCCAACATTGGATATGCCCAATTTATTTTTTGAACGCCTTATCATCAATGTAATATTTTTATTTCCAACATTGGATATGGGACATTCCATTTTAAAAAGGGAATAGTCAAAGACATGAAAAGAGAATCATCTCATCATACTTACATTGTATTCATAAAAAAACTTCTGAATCATATTATTTTCATTTTTCCAAAGGTACCTCATTCATAGAGAGCATGTGGGCCATTCATATGGGTCGATGTAAATTTTTAATTAATGTAATTTGTATGATATTATTCCATGTTCCGAAGTCTAAGCCTTGTTTCATGTTATGTGTCTTAGGAAAGCATCTTAATAATTGAATTCTTAGAGAGAACTATATATGTCAATGGATAAGGCACGCATTATGGTTGTGTGTTATGTGTATTACTGTTTACAAAAATCTTCTTTAATTAATCTTTTATATAAATAAATATTTCAATTTAAAATGTTAATGAATGAATTAGAAATGTTTTTCACTTAAAAAAGGGAGTTGCAATACTACTCTCAAATTAATAGGACAAAGTATGACGAGAGATGCATGATAATGTGAATGTGTCATTATCGATAAATAAAAGAATTGTCAATAACAAATAACTAATGCTTCTGAATCCTAGTTAAGTTTGAATCATATAATCCAAATTAAGTTTGGATATTTTCAAATGTTAAAAGCTAAGTTATATGTTGTATTCATATTAGAGTATTAGTATTGTATATATACACTTAACCTGAAGACTTACACATAGTTTGAACACTTTTTGAAGTATTAGAAATGTGAGCACTACTCAACCATTCATCGGTAATGGTTGCAATCATCTAAATCCATATTTTTCATTTTTTTTTTTTCAATTAATTTAGTTTCAAAAGAAGATCCAAAATTTTGAGGAGAAGAAGATAGAATTATGGACTAGAACACAACAATATTTTAATATTGCACAAAGTAGTGATTTATAAGTAGAAACCAAAATCATTGTTAGAACAATATAATATGTCTTATAAAGACACATTTGGTAGGGATCATATGATTATATATTTTTAGAGTTGTCCAATTGCTACTGAACTCGTATAAAATAGTTTAGATAACCACTTTTCAAATATAAATGACTCATAATCTATCTTCAATCCTTATTGTCACTTGTATAGATTCTTAAACATGTAAAGAACTAAAAAAAAGTAATCACATTAATATTATTAATCAACTGTGTTTTTGTGTGTGTGCGCGTGCGCACGCGTGCATGTGTGCGTGTGTGTGTGTGCGCGTGTGTGTGCATGTGCATGTGCATGTGCGTGTGCGTGTGCGTAATTAATTAATTATACTTTATTTTTATAATCAAACCTACTTTAATTTATATATATTTTAAACAATCTAAATCTTCTTAAATTTTTATCTTGTTAAATTTTTAAATCAAAATTAAAATAATTTTATTAAATCACAATGGAGGCATATAGCGTCTTTTAAATTCTTAAAAATCATACTTAAATATCTTTGTTTCATTAAAAAATATAACACTTGTTTTATCGATAATATCTTTATTACCATATTTCTCTTGTCACTATTAATCATGTTCTAGAGCTAACAATTTATTAAGCCAATTTATATACTTTCATTATGAAACATCATCGTGTAATGTCTATGAAAAATAATTTAATGTTTCCATATTAAACTCTATAAAATTTTATATTAATATCATCCAACCCAAATTATGAAATAACATATATATAGGTTATCCTGTGGTCATAAGGCAAGATACTATAATCCCGTTGCCTCTCATTATTTTCTCCTTCCTTCTCTTAACAACTAAAGCTTCAAATTTAATAGTTCATAGAGTCCTTTTATTTTGGTTTGAAAGCATTTTTTTTAAAGAGAATATATAATCTAAGTATTGGAGATATGGATGAAAGAATGGTTTATGGCATGGTACCTCCTACACCAATGGTGTATCATATTATATAACTCATCATTTATATATATTAAATCACTTATATAAATTTTAATATAAAAAAATAAAATCTCAATACATTAATAAAATAGATTAGGTTTGATTTTCATTGTTATAAGTAATATATTTTTTTTTAATTTTTTTTAAATGGATACACAACTAATTAATCTGATTACTAAAGTTTTTGATAATAATTATGAATTATATATATATACTTTTTCTAACAAAATTAGATATAATTATTATTCAAAAACTACAAATAAAATAAGATAGAAAAGCCTAACTTCAACAAATATTTGTTAGTTATATTTTAAAGGTTAAGATGTCTTTATTAATGTAAAACATTTAAGAGTTTTCATCAATGTTTTGAGAAAGCATTGTTATCAAATGGAATTTTTAAAAAAATTGTGTTTGATTTTCATCAAATCAATTGACTATAAAGAACTTTACAAAAAATTTAATATCACATATAAAAAAATTTCACTCGGAAAAAAAAAACGTATAACATAATCCATCCAAAACATGATAACATAATTTATCCAAAAAAATCTAAAGAAAATCAAAAAAATAAAATCTTTAACCATTTAAAATAGAAAACATAAATAAAATATCAAACTCAAACTAAATTTAATTGAAATAAGAGAATTGAACTCTTAATAATACATCTCATTTATGCTTTGTAAAGATAATTAATCTCGATATCGATACCACCATCAAACACAATAAAATCAAACACATCATCCATAAAACCTCCGTTACAACATTGTTAACATAAAAAATGTCATATCCCACTAATTCTTGCTCAGACAAAAACATTTATTGCCCAATCACAATCCAACTCCTTCAAGATTTAGTTCATAATCTTATTTTAGAGAGAAATTTAAAAAATCAGTGATACCCTATTTTCATATTCAGATCTGCTTTAATTTAAAAATATATTAAACAATCAGAATATTCTCAAATTTTCATCTTATTAGGTAATTAATTTAAATAGAAGATAAAAACATGCTCAGACCATGATGAACGGTGCAATAGTCTTTTCTATCTTTAAAATCAAATTCCAATGTTTCTCTTGCATCAAGAAAATATGGCTCTTGTTTTCACTGCCATGTCTTTTTGGCCGTCTTTCTCCTGTTGTTGGCAATCTTGTCATGTAGGTAACAATTTCTTGAAGATAATGTGGTCACATGGCTTTAATTAACCACGCCACCAATAATTACATTTAGACGATTTTACGACTCTTCCACTTCAATCCTTCCAAGTATCATGCACAACTATTAATTAATAAATATATTTAATGTTTATGAGATTTACTATTCACTTATATAATGTATTATTCATTCCATTTTAGAGAGAATAGTACTTAATCTAAGTTTTATATTTCAATTTTCATGAAAAGATATGTAAGAGTATTTATATATAAAATTACATTCACATTAAATATATTACCATTTCAATATATTTTTATATAAATATATTTAAGTTAATTTTTATTTATTTATTTTTTAATTTACCATTAAAAAAAATAACAATGATAAATATATATTTTTTATATCTTATTTATAATTTATTAAAATATTTATCCTTTTTATTAAACAAGAACACAATTAAGTTTAAAACGATTACGTTTCATAATTGGATTTGATGCTTGTATATCAATCCCACTTTTATCATATAGACTCTCAATATTTATAAGAAACTAAAATAGCTATTTTAACCTCAATTTGTGCTCAATGAACTGGTGTACAAGCCTTATCATCCACAAGATCATTGTGAAAATTGTTTCCTAAAAAAAAATATAGGATAATGATTTATTGCAAATAAATATATTCATTTTGAAAATTATTTTTAAACAAATCCAATGCAAACTTACATATTGGTATATTTGTAATTCTCTTACAAAAGCATCAATAATCACATTAATTGGTTGATATGTTACGGTCTACACATCACCAGAGACTACACTATGTTCATAAAAACATTATCTACTTAACAAGAATTTTCTAGGTCAAATACTCACCATCTAATTTTGTGGTATTCAAAATATAACATAAAATCATAACATTCATACATATCTAAACTTTACATATCACCACCTTTATTTATTTTAAATGTCACCTCTTTTATTTAATTATCAAATAAGTAAATTAAATTAATTATTATTTATACATATTATTTAACTTATTTAAATATTAGTAAATATTTTTATTAAAATTTAATCAAAATTTATTTATTGATATTATAATAGTATAAAAATTGGGTAAGTGCAGAAAGATTGTGGACAAAAGGGGGCTTATCTATAGACACGTTCTTGAAAATTAAAAAATCTCAACTTCTATAGATTATTTGAGATAGCTAAACTCAAAATTTGAATATGGAAAAAGAAAATATATTATAGCATTTTAAGTCTAGCTTCTAAAACATACATATATACATAGATAAATATACATATACATATATATTTAAAAATATTAAGTGTAAGTACGTCAAACATCTAAAATTTGAAGATGAACTCCTATTTCATTTAGTAAAATACAATAGATAGTCGTCCATATGATGAAACATTTTTATAGAAAATTTTAGTATTTTTTGAAACCCTTGTGTAGATATTTAGATAAGATCATCTAGTTTGTAATCTATATTTAATTATTTTTTATAAATAAATTTTTTATTAGTTTTATGAGTAAATAAATCCTACAAACTATATCCCTAACTACCTTAAAATAATAAAATAGATTTTTTTTTAATGTGTATAGAATTAGGTATTATTTGTGACCATATAATTTTTTTTGTATTTGGATCAACAAAAATTTAAAATAATTAACCATGTATATGGACATTTATATTGATGGCATATAGTGACCTAAAAAATCCATAGATAGAAATCAACATAGATATAAAAGCTTAAAATAGTACAAATATAAATAAATAAATCCTATTTTTGGAAGGAGGAGAGCATGTTCATCATTGTGGTAATAGTTTTATGAATTGTCTCATTGAAACTCATAGTGTATATTGTGACGTAATTTGAATTTTATTATTTTTTATCAAAGATCTCAGATTTGGTTGTGTTGATAGGTCGAAGCCTTTAGCTCAGGAATCCAAGCCATTTTCAAGCCAAAAAGAAGGTTTTTGAATTAAAACATAGCATATGTTGCACACATTATGTTCTACTAAAGTCATTAAGGGGTGAAATTCAAGAGGGGGATAAATTATAAGGTGGAAAGCATGGTTTGTATGTGTTATAACATGTACTCTTTGTAACATGTATACATTATATTCTAGTGAATCCAAGAATGGGTAAAATATAAGAGGGGGATGAGTTATAAGGTGGGATGGGTTGGTTTAATAATATAAAAGTTTATGTTTATATTGTTGCATTTATATTGTTAACTATAGTTATATTTATATTCTTTATACTTTAGTTTTATTTTAGTAAATAAAAAAAATTTATGGTCAGTCTGAATAGGATAGAATTGGTCTCATAACTCCATGCCTTATGATGTGGGAGATAGTTTTTCAAAATTTAATATGGTAAGTACTTATGTATTTTTAAGATTTTAGTATTTATCCTAGGTATTTCAAGACATAAATTTTTCAATTGATATCTATTTTGGGTAAATATGTAGTAATTTTAAAGGTTTTATCACCTTCCAAATTACTTGATGAAATTTATAGAGATCTTAGGTTTGTAAAAATTAAGGTTTACAAACCTATGCATACACAAACACTTCTATATTCCAATTTTACTTATGATTAGGTCCCTTATAGATAAAATAGTGACATAACAATAACATAATCATTTACAACTATGGTAAATAGGGATAATTTGGGTCACATTTAGGTTTGGTCATCGTAATTAAATTTTAATTCATGTAAAAGTGGTTTTCTTGGGAAAACATAGGTTACATTAGTGACCCATGCACACCCATCCACCCTTTTATGCCAATTTTACATGTGATTAAGTCCACTATAGGCTAAAAGTGACAAAAAACACCATATATACTTATGACCAAGGTAAATGTAAATAATGGGCCCACTACACTAATGCAACACATACATAAGGAAGCCTATTCACAGATGTCAAGTATTTGAAAATAACTATCATATTAATATGGTAGGAATTAGCCATCACATCATGTTACCCACACCCATTTCATTGTGTATTTCACTAACATCATGATACATGTATAAACATGAAATAACTCAATTATACCATATGGATATGTAGAACATAACACAAATCATTCATGCCATGTCGATCATTATGCACATTGAATCAATTTGGTCATACCATACATATTATGTATGTAATGTATTAGCATCGATAATTGATATATTTGTTTAATCATTGATAGATTTGTTTAATAAATAGAGTGACCTATATATAATATATCATTTATATACATTAGCCCCTATCTCTATTCACTCTAAATATATATTTAAATCCATTTATATGGTCAAGGTGAAAATATATATTATGTTAATCAAACTATATATTGTGTCAATGTAAACGAAACTCCGTCATCAATCATCATACCTAATGACTCCTTCATTAACCATCACCATCCCTCATCACTCCCTTATTGGACCCATCATCCCTCATTGGCCTTTTAAGTACCTCATCATTCTTAAACACTCCCTAATCATCCCTAATTGTCCCTCATCATCCATAATCACTCCCTCATCAAGCCTCATCATATACCTCATCATTACTAATCATTCCCTCATCTACACTCATCTCCCCTAAGCACACCGTTATCAACCCTCATCATCCTTCATCATCCCTAATCACTCCCTCATCATCCCTCATCATACCTAATCACTCCCTCATTGACCTTCATCATCCATCATCATCCCTAATCACTCCCTCTTTATCCCTCATCATCCCTCATAGTCCCTAGTTGTACCTCATTGGCCCTATTTATCCCTCATCATCCCTAAACAATCCATAATATTTCCTTATTATCTCTCATCATCTGTAGTCACTCACTCATCAACCCTAATCATCCATCACTATCCCTAATCATGCCATCATCAACCATCATAATATATAATCACTTGATCATCTACTCTCATCACTCCCTTATTGGCACTCATCATCCCTCATAGTCCCTAGTCACACCCTCATCAGACCTACATGTCCCTCATCATCCCTAAACACTCCCTAATAATCCATAATTTTCCATCATTATCCTTACTAACTCCCTCATTGACCCTCTTTATACATTATCATCCCTAATCACTCTCTCATCTATACTCATTTTCCCTAAACACACCCACATCGATCCTCATTATCCCTTATCATCCATAATCACTCCCTTATTGGATCTCATTGACCCCTATCATCCCTAATAACTCATTGATTGGCCCACATCATCCCTCATATTAGGTAGTCACACCCTCATGAAGCTTTATTATCCTTTGTCATTACTAAACACTTCTTATTATACCCTTTTGTGCCTCATCATCCCAAATCACTCCATAATATACCCTCATCATACCTCATCATCCCTCATTTCACTAGTTGCACCCTCCAATACCATTATGGTGGGTACACTAGATTCATGCTTATGCCTGATCATCCCTAGTCACTCATTTATTTATATAAGTTAGAATGCCCCATGTCATTTTAATATATGTCTCGATCAATGTCCCCTCTCCTTTTTCTATATAGGTGATAATGTCATGTCTCCTACTTTTTAATAAACCCTTGATAATTCCCCCTATCCTTTATCCCTTGATTTGATAATGCCTTCTTTACTAATTTTCAATTGTGATAATATCCCCTCTCCTTTTGAGATATGCCTTGGTATTCAATCAGGTATTTAATTAGGTATTATCTATTAAATATATGGTTAGGTAATATTGATATGATTAGGATTAAATACAAGTATTCAATATCAATGTATGGCTTGGTTATTTAATTGGGTAGGGCATACTCAAATAGGTAAATCAAGTAGGCAAGGCATACTTAAATATAATAAGGTAGGTAGGTCATAGTAAAGATCAAGATATGGTTCAAGTATTTAGATAGGGCAGACTCAAGTAGGTAAAGTAGGTAGGGCATAATAAACTAGGTAAAGTAAGTAGGGATTACTCAAGTATATATATCATTACATACATAATGTGATTCAAGACATAATTTATCATTCTATGTACTGGGAAACAATCTTCCCTTGCCAACAACATAAGCTAAGTAGGTAGGGAAAAATTAAATGCAAGCTATAGATCAGGAAGTAAACTTACATTGATAGCTAAGAATCTATTCTATAAAGGGCAAGTACGAAGAAAAATTAAGCTATATATCAAAAGGAAATCTTTCCTTACCCTATTTGGTAGGGAATAGCTAATTAGGTAGGGTAAGAACAAAACTAGATATCAAAAAACAAGCTTTCATTTATAGTTAAGCATTAATAAGGGAAAGAAAATTAAAGCTACATATCAGGAAGGAAAACTGCCCTTAATAGTTATACCTTATTCCCTTTATATCTATTGATAAGTCAATCTTTCATTGATAAGCTGTTAGGTGAATCAAAACTAGATATCAAGAAGGAAATCCACCCTTGCCTTACTCCTTGGCATAAATGAAGTAGGTAGGGAAAGTTTCCCTTGCCTTATCAGGATAACTTTGAGATCAAGTTAGGGTCTTCAAAATGGCTCCCCCATATATTATCTATGGGAGGGGACCCATTCCTATGTTATCCTTTAACATATTATATTGGGGGCTAGGGCATACTTGAGTATGGTAGGGCTTCGATTTAGCCTTAAGGGCCCTCTTGGCCATGCCTAATCTATAGGTAGCCCCTCTCTAATTCATTGGATTAAGGAATATTCCCTTGTTTCCTTTCATAGATCATTTTGAGTATAGATTGGGTTGGGTTAGAAAACACACTCTACCATATTGGTAATTTATTATCTATCTATCTATTTAACTAGAAATATTTTATATTACAAATATACTCTCAATGGCATATAAAGAAAACAAGAACTCAATTATGGGGATGGAATTGGAATTATCAACTAGTATACAGTTGATCTTGTCCATATAGTTATAAATCAGGATTCTCAACTATGGGAGAAATGTAAAAGATCATTCATACTCTATTTTCACATTCAAATATGCTTTAATTTAACTATATTTTAAACAATCTAAATATTCTAGTTTTTTCATCTTATTAGAAAACTAAATAAAAAATAATATAAAAACATGCTCAAGCCATGATTAAGGTAACAATAGTCTTTTGGATCCTTTAAAATTAAAATCAAAGTGTCTATTTTGCATTGAAAAACTTGGCACTTATTTTCATTACAACATTTATTTTTGGCTAGAATAGAGAAGTTGAGTTTTGGTGTTAGGGATAATGAAATGCTATATGGCATGCTATCTCCTACACAGATAGGGTATCATAATATACAACTCATCATTTGAAATATATATCAAATAATTTATATAGATTCTAATACTAATAGATAATTTATCTCTACATATATTATTGTTTGAACCCTAGGGTCCTAAAATGTTTTCTTCTCTAAACTCACTTATGAAAAATCTTATTAATGAATATTCATTATCTATGATATTGATTGAAATGTCATTAACATAAAAATTAATAAGATGAGATTTATTTTTATTTGTAATGAGTTATATATATATATATATATATATATATATATATATATATATATATATATATCATTACAAATAAAAATAAATCTCATTTTATTAATTTTTATGTTAATGATATTTCAATCAATATCATAGATTATATATATATATATATATATATATATATATATATATATATATATATATATATATATATAACTCATTACAAAGAAAAATAAATCTCATCTTATTAATTTTTATGTTAATGACATTTCAATCAATATCATAGATAATGAATATTCATTAATAAGAGTTTTCATAAGTGATATATATGATTTTTATGTTTTTGTTCCTTTTTTTCTTTTTCTTTATAGGAATTTATATTCTTAGAAAAATAAAACTATTGTAAGTGGTCTTTTATGATAGAATGCAATCATTTTTAGTTTAACCAACCCTTTTCACTTCTTAACTATTAAAGACTTGTTTATACACTATTAAGATCCTAATTTAAACTAATGCTTTCTATAAATACATTACACATTATAGTTTATTTATACACATAAAATCTAGATATTTTCAATCTATTCTCTCATTTAACAAAGCATCAAAATATAATTTAAGCCTAAATTTAGATTACTAGTATTAGGAGAACACAATTATTAAAAGGTCTTCATCCTTATTTATAGTTTATTTTAAGAGCACTTTTTTAGTCTAGACATCATCTAATAGTTTTTTTAAGAGCATTTATTCAGTCTAGACATCATCTAACAAGTACACTACTCAAAAAAAAAGAAAAAAAATCAAGTTGATGTTAATTTTATAGGGAAACTATGTCTCACATTTAGATGTCAATTTTCAATTTCATTCCCATGTAATTTTTAAATGTTCAAAATATAACACATACTCATGATATTTAAAATACATATCTAAACCTTACATATCACTTCCTTTCTCTTATTTTAAATTTAATTGATTAAATTATTATTTTATACGTATTAATTAACCTAAAAACTACTTTAATTATAATTTATTCAAAATCTATTTATTCATATAATAATTATATATAAAAAATAGAAATGATAGTTCAAATTTTTTTATACATGAATCATTAAATAAAATTAAATGCTGATACTAATACATTGTATCTATGAGATTTTGTAGTACAAAATAAGTTACATAGAAAAAAATAATAATAAGAGTTTTTTGGTAAACCAATAACTACCTTAAGATGAGTTTACAACTCTTTCACTTGAATCATTCAAGTATCAGGCACAACTATCATTTACAAATAATAGTTATGTTATAATTAATAGATATATTTAATGTTTTTTAAACTTATTATTCAATAATACAATGTGTTATTGATTCCATTTTAGAGAGAATCATACTTAATCTAAGTCTCTCAATTCAATCCTAATTAAAAGACATAGGAGAGTATTTATATATAAAGTTATATTGGCATTAAAAATAATATCTTTACAATATGTTCTTATACAAATATATGTAAGTCAGGTCCTTTCGTTTATCACAAAAGCTATAATAGATAACAATGATAAGCATGCCTTTATTATACCTTATTTATATCTTATTAAAAGTTTTATTCTCTTTACTAAATAGGAACATGACCAAGGTTAAACTAATTGTGTCCAATTTTAACTAGATATGATGCTTACATGGCAATTCCATATTTACCATATTGACTCCCAATAATTATAAGAAACCTAATGTATCCATTAGCACTCCAATTTTTACCCTGCGAGTTATTTACAATCCAATAAGCATCACTACTATTTGCATAAAATTTTAATATCACTACATGGTTGATTTGAATTCCACATGAGTCGATGTACAAGGCCTATCCACAAGATAATTTTAAAAGAGTTATTTAGTCAAAAAACATAGAATAATTATTTTGTTGAAAATAAATACATTTATTTTGTAAACCATTTTTAAAAAAATTCAATAGAAACTTACATATTGGTATAACTAAAAATATTTTACATAAGCATCAATAATCATACTGATTCACTGATTTGTTATGCCCTTTAGTAAAGAGTACATATCATTAGAAGGTACATTATATAAACCATCAATTGTTACTACTTTTCTCTACACAAATTAAAAAATTATATTTTTATATCAATACCATATAATCATTAGAAAAATCTTAAAAATTTAAATTACCAAAGAGTAACCCCTTCATACACAAAAATTTGTCAGGAAATTTTTAATTATATATTAAATATATTAACATGTAATATTTTAAATATCGCATCCAACTTATCCTATCACTTTAGTACATGCTAACAAATCTCTCACTCCAAAAAATAATAGGCCCCATAAATAATCCAAAGAAAGTAAATAAGGTCATCGATTAGTTGATTGAGCCATTTCAAATGAAAGATACAAACACAACCTCAAACTCCAAGTAAACTTGTTTAAAATAATAAAATTGAGTGGTTAGTAGAACACCAAGGTTTCATAATAGTAAATTTGTTGACCTTGGTAAGGGTAACCATCCTCTATTTCAATACCATAATTATTCACAATATATTTAAATCCAATAGTTGGCCAACCTACATTACATCCCAGGTTAACACCAGTGTCATAGTCCACTAATTATTTCCCATACAAAGATAAAAATTGCCCAGTCATAATGTAATTGATTCCTTCAACTACTGTAACTACTAAGAAATACCAACAAGATCCTATCAAACATGAAACATAAACCTATTTGACTAAAACATAATTTTCATAAAATACATTTTTAGTAAAATCTATGGTGGGATGTTTACCACATTTGCCTTGGTTCTTAACATTTGTTATAGCCCCATGCCACCTCTAGTCTATGTAATATAGGAGATTGAAACCATATTTGTATTGATACAGAGAGATATTACGAAGGTTAGATTATGTAGAGGAATTAAGAAATAAATTACCAACATATATACTTTTAAATTCATCAATGGTGAGGTTTAGGAACTCGTTTAGGCCTATAGAACATGATCCATATTTTTTTCATGGGCATCATTGTAAATCAAATTGTCTTTGAAAATACATAAGCGAGATTATTTATGGACAAGGCCATTTTCATTGTAAACCTTATCATGCATGGCCAACCATCATTCATAAATTATGAAGAGTGTTTCATCATAAGCCAAGTTGGTAGTGTAATATCTTATCATACAAAATTCACTCAATGAAGATCCCCCAATACATAGTAGACATAGTAGTGCACATAACATTTGAGAAAATGTTAAATTCTCCATGCTGAAATCAAATATAAAAATCATTAATCTAGACTTAGAACTAGATTTTGCATCCAATAATTAAATTTTGTGTACATCCAATTCATAAAGTTTAATGGAGTAATTGTAATATATAAAACTATAAGAAAATAACATTTCTGATAATTTAAATTGAATGTATTCTTAAGTTTATGTATATTTCTAATAAAATTAAGACATTTCACTCTAAAATTTGTACGCATCTCAATTCTAATCTATTCCATTTTTTATAAAAATAATAAATATTATTTTATATACATCTTAATTCTAATAATTCTATAATAATTAATAAAGATTAATTATAATAGAAATTTTATATATTTATTTATAATTTTATTTACTAAATTATTATAAATTTTATTTATTAAATTATTATAAATTTTATTTATTAAATTTATAATTAATTTAATAGTTAATACAATATAATGTGAAAAATAATAAAATTAAACACTTTTTATTGGTACTCGATCTACAAGTAATCATCTAACCAGCTCAAGAATACTAATAACAATGACTTTTAACCACATATACTTTAGTGAGATTTGAACCTAAATGGGACTTAAAAAGCAAGCCACTTTACCAACTCACCCAAATCTCATTGATAATAAAATTGAACATTTAACCTAAATATATATAAATAAATTATTATTAATTCTATTTATTAAATCTAGAATTATTTTAATAAACGCCATGGATATGAGAAAAAAAAAAGGGGCAAGAGGCGGGGTGGGGTTAGAAGTTAAGAAACTATAAACATATAAAAATGATACAAACATGTTACTTTAGAGGGTTCTCAAGTTACTTACTCATATAACAAAAAAGCCCATGACTACAATGATTATAATCATGATTATATCATTGGAAGGATTCTTATTGTCTATGTAGCCGATAGCTTTTATCAATATAAATAATTGTTATTAATATGAAAAAAATTAATGAGATAATTATATTTTAATATATTTATTTTTCAAAGTTTAATTATAGAATAAAATATATATAATTATAAAAAAATAATATTTACAATATTTTAAATTCAATAAAATATATTTTTATAAGATATTGCACACAAAAATTTATATGTATTTCAATTTTAATTATTTTATAATAATTAATAATGTGAAATTACAATGGGAAATAATACAACCAAAAATTATATTTTTCAACATATTCAATTCACAAAATTTAATAAAACAATAATAATATTTAAAACTACAAAAAGAAAAAAAGAAAAAAACTAGTCTAATTTTTAAAATTGAATATATCTATATTTACTTCAAAATCTGTACACATTTCAACTTTTTTCTTAAATTATAATTATTTCATAATGATCAATAAAACAAAATTACACTTAAAAAAAAATTATATTTATTTGTAAAAAAAATTATTTCATGTTGTTATAAAATTTATTTGTGAAATTTATAATTATATTAAAATAACATTAAGTAAAATACAATTACATAAATAAAAAAGATTTATTAAATCTATAATTATTTTAATAAACTAAAAAAACATGGCAAAAAGAACATGGCAAAAGGACATTGTTTACAAATAAATTATTATGAATGAATTCTAATTATTAAAACTAAAAAATAGGTCAATAGTAGAAGAATTCTAAACCTCTAAAATCTATAAAAACAAATTATCATTCTCTACCTGTTATTTAAATTATCGGTACATTTCTTAATCTCTAAACTTATTACTCCATCCTAGGAGTCTTGAGTCCCTTTTGTAGTGAGTTCAGTCATTTAACAAATGATTGAGGTGGGCCCTACACATAATCCCACAAGAAACATGATTATATCCTCCTATCAAGTAAGGTACGAAAGAGCCTTATCTCCACATGCAACATGAAATAATAATCTACGTCACAAAATTACCACATGTTATTTAAATTAAAATATAAATTTTGTTATTTTTTTTCTTACAAAATGAAACAATAACAAGGGTCACATAAAAGGCTAGTCCCTTCTTCTAATGAAATTGGTGCATTATAAATTTTAATGTTATTTAATTGTATTTTGACTTGTGTTGAGGTAATTTAGGAAATTTATAAGGTAAATTTGTAGGTCAGTAAGAGAAAGGTTCCATCTTAGGAACAGGCAATCATTAGTGGTGGATATGGGGAGAGAGAGTTACAACTATACCATTATGTATAATAACAAAAAAATTAATTTAAAAGAGAATAAGATGTAACAAGTTGCATATTAGGAAGGGGTAGTCATTAGTAGTGGATATGGAGAGAGAGTGTTACAACAAAACCACTCTATATAAAAATAGAAAAAAATAAATTTAAAATAGAATAAGATGTCAATAAAATCCATATAAGAATTATAACATGGAGATGCAAATTTTGATAACAGAGTGTAGTAGCATATAGGGAAATGGTGTTATAAACCATATTCATGACATTAGTTTGCCAATATTCACTTCCATGGGATCAATGTTTATAAACATTGGCTATGAGGTAATGTGTAAATATGATTTTTTGTATAATAATAACACTTGTAGACCTTGGCATATATGATATAGGTTTAAATACTTATATCATATTATGACTTTAATTCCTTTTCTAGCATTGGAATATGTTGTAATTTCACATTCTAAAGTCATTTTTGTCATATAAACTTTTTTATATTTTATTAATTTATTCATATTAATGTGGGATTGAACTACATTAGGAGCTTATTATACTTAAAAAAATAGTCATAATCATGAATTGGTATTAATATTTAGTTAGAAGCAACAAAAAAACACTAGGAAATAGAAGAAAATAGGGAAAACAGAGGATAAGGATGAGATAGATATTTTGTAATGTGGTCATCTCTTCCACATGGAAACTTGACATTATTTTAGTCAATGTTTGCAAGTTGCATTTATAGGAATGATAATCATACTGTAGTGTAAGTCCATCTATTTATATTTATTGACAAGTTATTGCTAATTGTTATTATTATTTAAGTAGATCAAAAATTTGATTGGTACGTAAAGTGAGAGAAGTTTTTATTTTATTTTTTTTTTAAAAATGGGAAGAAAAAGTAAACAAAATATTAATTAGAAGACATTTTTTGTTAAGAATATAAAGCTGATGTCATATTATTTTTTTAGAATTTGTAATGAAATAAATGTAAATTTTATAAAAAAATGTTCCAATCGTTAACAAGTATAAAGAATATTCCATAATATCACCCTAAGGAATATTAACAAAAATTATAAGTCAAAGTTTATAATTGTTTGAATAATAGGTTAATTCAATCCATTTGATTGGTTACAATCAAATCATTAATTAATTTCAGTGAAAGACATGGTACCCTACCCTAGTATAAACTAATAAAGATAACATTTATAGTGGACAATAAGGTTTAATCACAAATTCACCTCAATAATAAATATGTGTGTGTGTGTGTGTGTGTGTGTGTGTGTGTGTGTGTGTGTGTGTGTGTGTGTGTGTGTGTGTGTGTGTGTGTGTGTGTGTGTGTGTGTGCATGCACGCGAGAGCACGTGGGTGCACATGTGCACATACATATACATATGTATGACTTTTGTACCTCAGTTATCTCCAAAGAAGCCCATGAGAAACATGATTATAGTCTCATGTCAAGTAAGAGATAAATATCATCTTATCATCTCTACAACATACATCTAATAGGGTGTTTTGAAAAAACACATCAACCCATAGCTACCTAGTTATGTAGATAAAGTGATTAATATTATTTTATTTATTATAATAATAGAAATATACCATTTACAAGTGTAAATTTGAACCAATACACATCATGACAAAAGGGTTTAATCATACTCAATAATATTTTAAATGATTGGTAAGCACACACTTGTGAATCATACTCAACTTCTTCAAAATATAGTAATTTATTCATAATATACCCCTCTTGTATCCCTTTTCCTATTTATTATCTACTAATGTTTGTATATTATTTTTTATAAGTATTTTATTACATTTTATAAAAGTCTTTTCATTATTTAAATAAATAATATTAAAAATATAAAAGTTTTTATATAATTGTATGTCTATATTCTTCCTTGGGTCCTTACACTATAATAAAAACAATGTAAATTATATGAAAAAATATATATTATATTTCATAAAAATGAATATGATATTAAAATTTTACCAAGTTTTTCAATTTTCAATCTTTTGGTTTTAACTTCTGACTCCAAGATTTTTAAAATTCATTTTTTCAGCTACAACTTTTGACACCAATTTATTCAAATTTCAACCTTTTGGCTCTGAATAACAAGTTTCCACTCCCATTTTCATATTCAGTGCTCAACAAATTAGTTTTTTGTATGGGAATTTTAGCAATCCAATTGATTTCCATGGGTTTTAATAGTTTGTTATCTCAATGCTTCAAAAGGAATAACTAAAACCTCATTTGTATCTACTTCTAAGGTTTAGATTTCACCCTATCAATGATGAGTTGCTGATCCATTACCTCAAGAAGGAGGTCCCCTCCATCCTTATCCATGTCATAGGAAGATGTAAAGTAATATCTATGTTAGAGTTGTCTTGGCTAAATAGGGTTATCAAATTTTTTACCATAGTTTGTTTTCATTTAGCCTTTTTTCCTTAAAAATTCAATGTGAGTGATTTATCATTCATAATAGGGGATTGAATTAAATTTATTCATTGTTCATATGTTAATAGTGTTCACATACATAACATTCTATAAGCCGATTGAGGAACCTAAAATTTTGGATTTTTTCTCCAAGAAACATAACTGAATAACTTTTCAATAATGATAGGCAAAGAAAAATATGTATTTATGTTAGTGAGCATAAGGCTTTCTATCATTATTTTAATTCAAACTTACACATTACAAAGAATCCAAATCAAATATTAGATTAAAGTTACTTCTACTAGTACTAACTTCAATTCTATGTTCTGAATATATCAAAAAATGTCTTATTGAAGTTTGGACATAGTGCTCAACATTGATTGAGTTTAGTTTTTATGTTAATTTTTTTTGTATAAGTTAAATCAAAATCATTCATAAAAAACTAAGTGTTCCTTATAAATATTATAATTATTATTAATGCTATTAAGGTGTTTTCTTTTTTACTATTGTGATAATAACTAGGGCATGAGGATGAGAATAAGCACCAAAATGATGAGTACAATAAATAATTATATTCGTACACTGATGTCAAATAAACATAAGAAGATAAATTATGATATTCACTATGTATTAATGAGTTATAACCATCATTTCATTAAAATTAGGCATATTATTAAGAATATGGAGTTATTGTATTGTCATTTCTAGTTTTAAAATTGCTGAAGTTGGATTTCCATATTGATATTACTAGTTTTTAACTAGTGGGATATCTGACTCTAATATTGTTAATATTGGTTTTTAATTAGTGTGATATTATATTTCAATATATCTATTATTAGATTCTAAATTCTATTATTGAATCAAATTTCAATTATATCTTAATTATTTTTTCACCTTTAAATTCATATTTAGGAGAAATAGGCCAATACTTGATCATGGTCCAATAGTTGAAATGGGTCTTGATAATTACATAATGTAACCTCATAATTGTCATACTATTACCTAATTATAGTTATTAAAGTATTGTTTAATATGTACCTAAATTTTACTATATATAGACCAATCACATCATGACATGGAAGATTTAAAACTATTGGTGTAACATTATAAAACATACTTGTCACTATGTATAATTATTGGATAACATTTTTCATCTTCCATGTGCCCAATGTAAAACATACTTATTAGTACTATTATCTTGTGTAGAATGGGCAAGTGTGCATTCTATACTAGATAATAACATAGAAATTTGTTACTCATATTCTCAATTTAGAGGTCATTTTTCTTATCTCAATGTGTAGAATAGGCATGTGCCATTTGACCCAAGATAATAATATATACATTTATTTCTCATATTATTCTTATCTTGTGTAAGTTGGGCATGTTCTTGTAAACCAAAGTGGTTACCACATACAATAATCAAAATTTTAAAATAACACTTTATGTACCAATATATTATGTCAAATAACTAATCACTTCATAGCCACATTGATGTGTTTTAAAAAGTTTAGCTACCATTTATTTATTTATTAATAATGTGTAGGGAAACCATTGATGTGAAGGAAATATAACTAGCTTTTGTAACTTGTGTTCTTAAAACATACAATGTTAACATGAAAATGTGAACCCTAAAATTTATGGTGCACTAATACTAGAACATCTCCCATGTGGGTAAGTGCACAAAGTTGGGGGACAAAAAGTGGCCTACCCATGGACATGATTTTCTTAAAATTTCAAAAATGAACTTCTATAAATAATTTTAGATATATACAATTCAAATTTGAAGGTGGTATAAGATGAAATATAACATTTCAAGTCTTGTTTCTAATATATATATATATATATATATATATATATATATATATATATATATATATATATATATATATATATATATATATATATATATATATATATATATAAATATGGTTAAATATAACTAGGCTAAAAATCTAAAATTTGAAGAGGAACTCCTATTTTTTCTATAAAATGTAGTAAATAGATGGTCATATGGTGAACCATTTTTTGAGTAACATTTAATATTTTTTGAGCAACATTTAATATTAGTTTATGACCTATATTGTTTTATATTTTTTAAATGAATACTTCTTATTTAATACTTTTTTCAAGTAAATAGATCCTAAAAACTGACAAAAGAATGGATAGACATCTTTTCAATGTGGCTAACTACCTCACAAAAAACCATTTTTTTGAATGTGTGTAGAATAAGGCCTAGTTTGTGACCATATAAATATTTTTCACTTGGATCAATGAAAGATAAATTACATGAACATGTATAGGCATGTATGTTTGTGACATGTAGTGGCCTAAAAGAGGTATAGTTAGAAATCAACATACTTTAAAGTCTTAAATTAGTCTAAGAATTATAAATATCCTACTTTTGGAAAGAGGAGAGTGTGCTCATCACGATGGTATTACATTTTTGAATTTTCAAGTTTAAATTATTAGTTAATTTGGAAATCAAATTTGAATTGTATTTTTGTATCATAACTTTCAAAACTTAATTGTACATTGATAGTGCAAGCCTTTGGTTCAAGAATCCAAGCCAGTCCTGAGCCAAAAGGCATGGGAATTAAATTCAAATTAAAATATTGAGACTACGTTAATAAAGTAATCTTGATATTGATTGCATTATTAATGTGATTACATTATTTATTAACATGACCACATTATATATTCTCTCCACCCTAAAATCCAAATTTGCACTGATCTACTAAATCAACCATTAGGCCTAGTAGTCTTAAGTTAAAAGTTTGGTTGATTAATATTGTTTTTTGGGACCAATGTTCTTGTCAAGATTTGATAGCATTGAATGATATTTGGAGATGTATTAACCTATGAATCAATTTATTGTTCCTTTGATCTAAATATGATGTGCAATCAGACCAATAGATCCCAAATTGACATTAGATGGACATATTTTCTTGGATGGAGCTTGGTTGGCCCTTAATTACATATCAAACTAAAATAAATACTTGGTTTTTTATAATATGATGTGCAATTAGAGACCCAATTGACCTCATATGGACATAATTCCTTTCTCAGGGATCATTTAATCTTTGATTGTGTATTAGATTGAACTAAATATTCAATTAGTTTAATATGGTGTCCTATCAAATTCCTACTTGGCATTATATTGAAGGAATTATTTTCACGGGGATCGATTACTCATAATTAAAGATTATATTGAATAAAATAATTGATTGGTTAAATATGATGTGCAATTAGGGAAAATTATTTACAGTGGACATTAGATGGATGCAATTCCTTGCATGGGGTGAGGAAATGCCTCGATTGATATTAGGTGGAAGTAGTTAATTACATAGGACTTGGTTATCCCCAATTGTGTATAGTATTGAAAAAATATTAATTGATTTAACATGGTGTAATTAGATCCCCAAATGACATTAAATGGTTGCAATTCATTGCTTGGGGATTGAGTGGCCCCAATTGCATATCATATTGAACCTAAATACTCAATTGGTTCAATATGGTTTGCAATCAAGGATAATTGAACCCAACCAACATTATATGGACAAAATTACTTTCATGGGGCTTAGTTGGCCCCAATTATATATAAGATAAAACCAAATACATGATTAGCTGAATATTATTTACATTATGGGCCAACGAAGATGTAATTGACATTAGATATATTTAGTTATATATATGAGGCTTGGTTGGCCATAATTGCATATTAAACTAAACTAAATACTTGGTTGATTCAATATGTTATGCATTTGGGACCAATAGAGTCCCATGTTGATAGTAGAAGGATGAAATTTCTTACACAAGGCTAGTTTGGATTAAATTTCATATCATATTGAACCAAATAATATTTCAGTTGAATTTGGTGCACAATCAAAATGCCAAATATTATTAGATAGAGGTAATTCCTTATAGAGGGTTCAATTGGTCTTGATTTCATATCATATTAAAATAAATACTCAATTTTTTTAATAAGGTGTTTAATTAGGGCCCTAATTTAAATTATGTTGACACAATTCCTTGGGCAAGCCTCGATTGGCCCCAATTATTTATCATCTAGAACTGAATACTTGATTGGTTCAATATGATATGCAGTCAAGATGAAGAAAACCCAAATTTACATTATATATGAATTTAATTCCTTTCACATGGCTCCTTTGGACTGAACTGCATATCAAATTTTAAAAATAATTACTTTTTTAATATGGTGAGAACAAGGATCCCTAATTTATATCTTATGTATGCAATTCCTTATATTGAGGCTCAATATTCCATTGGAATCAATTTAGCCCCAATTAACATCCTTTATAGATAGTAAAAGTTAGGTTCACATGGATGAACTTGGTTAAAATCACATCACTCATTACCATAATTAACTTTGTAGGCTCAATCAATAATGATGTGGGGGATAATTGATACCAAATTCACATTCTTTACTCACATATATAGGTTCAAGGAGCTCAAATTTACCCCAATAAACATCATAATTGTACCTTACATACCCTCAAACCTATATCCTAAGCCCTAATCCCTTATGTTCTTAACCCCTAAACTCTGAACCATGAATATAAACTCTTTAAACCTTGAACGAATCAATTTATCCAAAATTAACATCATTGAAACTAAGAATTAAGTACATAGGGCTCATTTTGGCCTAAATCACATGATGGATTGCCCCATTTTACTAATTCACTCAATTAACACGATGACATCTAGTGTATAATGACAACCCAAAATAACATTCTATAGTCACAAATGGGTCCAAGTGATTCAAATTGTCCTCAATTATCTTTGTGATTGACCCTGTGTACCCTAAGCCATATATACATTAAAACCTTAACCTTAAACCATAGACCCTAATCACTATACCCTAAATTTTAAACAATAAACTTTCCCTTTTTATCAATTTATTTAGTCCTAATTAACATCCTTTGTAGTAAGAATTAGGTTTGAACATGGCATAGATTAATTAGACATTAATATATAGGTCCTTAAACTTAAACCATATTCCCTAATTTCTAATCCCTAAAATATAAATTGTAAGCCATATGTCCTAATGCCCACTACATGTCATAAAGATACATGCCTTACGATATAACTGATTTTATCATGAGATGTCATAAAATGGACTTTTTAAAACTATGGCTAAAACTTAGACTTTGGAGTACAAATCTAGTTTTGCATCTAAAGTAAATTGGGGCTATTCAAGCCCCTTCAACCTAATTAACCAAAGAGGAGGAGATAGTTGATTCTTTTAATTGAGGCATTTGAGGCCAATTTGAACCCCTTCAATAGTAAGATATGATTTGGGGCAAAATAAAAAGATTGATTTAATCATGAATTGATCCAATTAGTCAATTTGTGTAATTAGGGGCATGATCTGGGCAAAATTGAGCCCTTAAAAAAAATTTATAGCTCAATCGATTGTACAACATGTATACAACATATACATGGCATAAATTTCCCTACTTTTATCATAAATGCAAACATGAATGTAATTTTCATAAGTAGGTGAACAAATAGCTCAAATGTTATTCAATTACCTTAGTGATTCGATCATATATCTGATATCTTAAATTCTAAACCATGTACCATTTACATTAAACCCTAAGTCATAAGCCATATACACCAAACCCTTTAAATTATAGACCTTAAACCCTAAACCAATAAATTTATCCCTAATTAACATATTTTATATATATCACCAATGTGATATAGGGGTTCACTAGTTTTAATTTGCTCCAATCACCATCATGATTATACCTTATATACCATAAAACCTATACCCTAATCCCTGATGCTTAAATTTTTTGATCCCTAAACTCTAAACCATAAATATAAACTCTTTAAACCCTAAACCAATCATTTTCACCAAAATTAACATCATTTAAACTAAAAATTATCTTTGTGATTGACCCTTTGTATCCTAAACCTAATCCCTAAACACTATACCCTAAATTGTAATCTAAAAACTTTCTCTATTTACCAATCGATTTAGTCCCAATTAACATACATTGTAGTAAAAATCAGGTTCACACATAACATAGAGCAATTAGACCTTATATACACCCTTAAACCTAAACCCTACATTCCCTAATCCCTAATACTTTAACCTTAAAACATGAATTGTAATCTCTAATCCCTAAAACATAAATTATAGTCCCTAATCCCTAAACCTTGTGCACTAATGACTTAATCTCCAATATATAATCGTTAATTTATATTAAGTATAACATGATCACATTATTTAATAATGCAACCATGTTATTATTAATATAATAAACACTCAGTTCTCATTGATAATTACTAGCCCTAAACAATTATTAAGAATAATGTGATCACATTATTACATAACATGATCATGTTATTACATAACACAATCATATTATTGTTAATATACGCTTCTCAATATGTTGGATGAAATAAGACCTTGTAGAAAAAATAATATGATAGTGTTATTTGTTGTACAAGGTTCTCCTTTATTCAACATTTTGAGAATCATGTATTAACAATAATGTGATTGTATTGTTACATAATGCAATCACGTTATTGTTAATACTCGCTTATCAATATGTTGAATGACGTAGAACCTTGTACAATAAAAAACATGATCATGTTATTACATAATGTAATTATGTTATCTAACATGATAAAATTATGATTATTTTCAACTAAGATCATTTCTCAATGACTATTTTAACCCAAATCATGAATTTTGTCGTCACAAACATTCTCTACGAGATCTATAGTACTTGTGTACTTGACCCCACCTTTGAAAAGTTGTCAATTGTCTTTTATGGGTGACAGATCACATTCAAGGAAGAGAGAGATTTTGAAGAATAAAACACTAGAGGAATTAGAATATTTAAGAGAGAAACACAAGATATGAATGCATATACTTTGTGGTAGACAAGGTACAAACCCTAATCCTGATGAACCAAATGCCATAGATAATGAGCCATTTGACAATATTGAATTAAAAATGATGAAATTTACCATAATGAATTTTGATAATGATGAAATTGACCATAATTAAATGAAAAATAATAAATTAGTTAATGTTGGAAGTTTACATTCAAAGTTTAAAGTTTTTGATTTTGTTGATGATGAGTCTATGTATGATGCTTCACCCACCATAAATGAAAATTTGATGAAAACAAATAATGATGAAATTAACCATAAAAAAATCATGGAAAATATAATGAAAAAATAAATAATGAATAAAATGTCATTCCACCTCTAAAAAATGAAATTAATAATGATTTTGAATTGCCATCTCAACAAATTCTACCATTACCAACACCTCCAAGAATTATGCGTAGAAATGATAAATACTTAATTGAATTTGATGAAAATATTTTACAACCTATGCACAATAATATGTCTGATCACCATTCAAGAAGACTGGCTCAAAAAATTTGGGATACTTTCTTTCATAATTTGGATTATGATAGTCAAAAAAATTGGGATACTTTCTTTCATAATTTGGATTATGATAGTCAAAGATGTCAATTATTTAATTCAATGATAAAATTGATTAAGATGAGACCTATGATGTACACATTAGGACTAAGAACGTCTAACATGGATGATGAAAATAATATAATTTTTGAAAATCTACATGATGCATATCATATTTTAGGCCCAAAATCATGCACCAAATATTATAATGTTGCTTGATGTATACTTAGAACTTGTACAATAAGTGACAAAATAGAGAAAAAATAATGGTTTCAAAAACAAGCCGAACACTTAATATAGTTTAAAAAATAATAATGAAAAAAATTAAAAGATGTGAAACACTTAATGAACCTAATACCAATGATCTCAAGGCATTTTCTGGTAGACTTCCATGAAAGGACAAGGCTATAACTAATACTCTAAAAGAGTTACTTGCTCTATTTTGGAAAGACAATACAAGAGTTTCACCCAATGCAAGAGATGTTGTGAAAGGAAGAGTTGGTTCTCATAACCGTGAACCACATCTAAAGCATTTATTGGATATGAATTAAGCACAATTGTACTCTAAATTTTTATGAAAAAACATCCACAAATTTATATTTATCAAAGATATTTTGACATGGCAAAACCCTTTTATGTTAAAATAAATCACACACGCACCACTTGTTGTAGGCAACATGTTGAATTTTCAATGCACTATGATGTTTTTACCATTTCATTTTACTTTGCATACTAAATTTTTTTCATGAGAGTGTGATATTTAATTGACACCAACATTATCTAGGGAATTTATTCCAACTATATTTTACAAAATACTGAATGAATAATTATTTTAAAACAAATCATGTTTAAATATAAATTATAGAATTTATGGTGGATTGAAAAGATTTAAAAAAATGTATCCATGAGGAGATTATAAGTGCAATTAAATATGAATTAGTTGTTTTAATAAAATATAAATCATGACTTATGAAGTAAAAGATGACAAAGAATATAAAAGGTGTGAGCTTGTTACAAAAAAGATACCTATTTCTAAATTTTTGGTTCAAATTTTTAGAGAAGATTGTTTAAAAGTATGCAAGGCACACACATAGGGTTAGATGGTTGGATGAACATTTCAAGATAAGAAAGGATACACTCCCATGTTTTTCATTTGTTTTAGTAATTGATTTTTCTAAAAATTACACATTCAAACCCCAAATGGAAGTTCAATGTCAATATTACATCTCATCACAAGTTTCCATATTCGTGCATATAACATGCATGCATGTACTTGATAGTATAGATAAATAATAGAAAATATTAAGGGAGTACCATTTATATATCAATGATAATAGATCACATTGTTCATTTAATGTGCAAGGTTGTTTTTAGAAGTTCTATGAACATTTGAGTCAAAGTAACATTACTTTCAAGTAACATTACACTTGGTCAAAAAAATATACATCATAATTCAAAAATGCATTGATATTTTATTAGTTGAGCAGGATGCACATTACCACTGGTGTAGAACACATTTGGAGTTTCACCAAGGTCGTCCATGGGAAAAGGGAGCATGACGATGCTGGAACATGTGTAAAAAGAGCTATTTCAAGGGAAGAGTTAAAATTTGAAGAAGGTGTTCATTTGATAGATGTAAAATTTGTGGTTAATTGGTGTAATGTGAACATATGTCATGGTTCTCAACCAAATTCTACTATTTTTAGACTTATCTAGTTAATGGAGGAAGAACACTTAGCAAAGTATGAGGATTGTATGACTCTAATGGGTTCAAGTGACCTCTACTCATTTTGTAGCTCAAATGCAAGTTTTTGGACTATTCATACCCGATACTTGGCATGTTTCTATTTTGCATGTGTAGACTCTATTTAGAATGTGTGTGAGTCATAAGAGTGGGTGGATGATTGGAGTTTCAAACCTCTAATTCTAACAAACACATATCAGGTTATAAAAACATTGTAATTTATAAATATGACATCATCAGATGAGTTTGACTATGTATATGATCTAATACAGCAAGGTAGAATATTTTTCATTATGTACAATTTATTCTCATTATATATCTTCATATTATCACTAAAAAATGGTTTTTTGTGATATACGACTTATTTTTTTAGTTATTATAGATGAGGATAATGAAGAAGGCACTGCTTACTACTTGTGTTAGTGTCTAGAGAGAAAGAAAAAAATGACTTCCCCACTTATAGATGGAGAAAACATTGACTATCCCACTGGGTCAGTGGTAGTCACTAGAACTTGGTTTCAATGATATCCTATAAAATATTTAGATGAATGGTTGTTTGAAGAGTTTGAAACACACAGGAAGATACTGAACTATTCAAATTTGATTCTTGAAATGTATATTCAATTACAAAGATATCATGGCAGGCCATTGAACGATAAACTATAAAATTTTTGGGAGTCATACCATGAAGCTATTCTTGATACTATCAAGGTTAGAGCAGATCCTAGTGGTTCATTGTATTGAAATACGTAGGTATGTTGAATTTTCAAATGTAGATGTAATCAATTTGACCAATATTTTTAATTTTCTAGGTAGTATAAATTAAATTTCATTTTTAATTACTTACTAATTTTTTTGTAAGTTAGTGGTGCCAGATAAGCTTTCACCATCACTTGATTAACACTATCAATAAAGAATTATATATTATTAATTTTAAGAGAAGCTCAAGTTGGACATTATTGAATCTCGGGTTGGACATGATCAAAGCTCAAGAAATAGCTTACAGGTTTCATTTTATGGGTATTTGAACTTAGGCTAAAAAAGCATTTTTCTTGTATTGGAAAGGTTGTTATTGAGGCCAAAATAGGTGGTGGGTTTGTCAATCAGGGCTAATAAGAGGCCTAAAACCTAGTCCTAGATGTTATCTTCCATTTTAAGATGTGTAAGTAGTGTTAGTTTTTAGTTAATAAGCATCAGAGGTTGAGTTTTATAACCACAACATAAACTTTGACAACATTTGTTGTTAGTGTTTTCGTGTTCAAGAATGACAGTGAAAATGCACTTTTGGATGGATTTAAACATCATGGAAGTGTGATACCATGTAACTTGCCTATCTATATGTAATTTTAGTGATAAATTTTGAGGTGGATTTCCCAGAGGTATAAGTGTCAGTTGGAGCTCAAGAAGTTTCTTATTTAATGCCAAAAAGTTGCATTTTTGGACCCCTCACTGCAACTTTTCCAACATATTTCTCTCAAAGATTCCACATAATTTCTATAGGGTGTGATTAGAGGAATTAAAGAGGTGTGGGAAGGATATGGTACTTCATAAAAATTACTTACAAGTTTCATTTTATGGGTGTTTGAACTTAGGATTTTTTTTTTTTGGGTACTGGGAAGGGTGTTCTTGAGGCTAGAATGGGTGGTGCATTTATTTATCAAGACTGATGGGAGGACAAGAACTTTATCTCAGATGTTATCCACCCTATGTATGTTTTGGTAGTCTATGTTTTCAATCTGAAATCATTAAAACTAGATTTTTGCAACAACTTAAACTTTGACAACATTTATTGTCAGTGTTTTCGCTCTCTGAAATGATAGTGAAAATGAACTTCCAAATGGATATAAACATTTTGGAAGTGTGATAACATGTAATTATCCTATATGGACATGATAAAATTAATATATTTATAGGTGGATGTCTTGGAGGTAGAAATGCCAGTTGGAGTTGAAGAAGTTTCTTGTTCACTACCAAAGAGTTGCATTTTTGGACCCCTCATTGTAACTTGTCTAATGGATTGATCTCAAAGATTCCACTTGAATGATCCAAGGTGATATTATAGGGATTAGATATCCAAGGGAAGGATCTGATGGTTCATGAAAATGACTTACAATTTTTGTTTTACACATGATTAAACTTAGGCTAAAAATTTGCATTTTTCTTATATTAAGAAGGGTATTCTTGAGGTCAGATTGGGTGGTAGGTTTGTCGATCAAGCCTAATGAGAGGCCAAAAACCTAGTCGTAGATGTTATCCACCCAATAATATGTGTCTTAGTGTCAATTTTCAATTTGGAAGCATCAAAACTAGAGTTCTACAACCATAAGTTAATCTTTGACAACATTTGTTGTTAGTGTTTCAACATTCTAGAATAGTAGTGAAAATGTACTTCTAGGTGGTTTTGAATATTGTGGTTGTGTGATAACATGTAATTTAACTATATGGATTTTATCAAAGTGATATATTCATATTTTTAGGTCCCAAAGGTATAAATTATAATTGGAGCTCAAGAAGTTGCTTGTTCACTACCAAAACATTACATTTTTAGACCCCTCACTACAACTTATCCAATAGATTGCTCTTTAAGATTCCACATGAGTGTTATAGGGTATGATTAGAGGGATTAAATATCTATGGGAATTATTTTAAATTTCATATAAATTACTTATAGTTTTCATTCTATGTGTGTTTGAACTTATGCTAAAAATTTGCATTTTTCTTGTATTGAGAAGGGTATTCTTGAGGCTGGAATGGGTGGTGGGTTTATCAATTAGGCCTGATGGGAGGCCAATAAACTAGTATTAGATGTTATATACCCCAATAAATGTGTTTATAATGTTATTTTTCCATTAGGAAGCATCTAAACTATAGTTATACAACCAACTTTAACAACTTTGATAACTTTGGCAACTTTGACAACTTAAATTAGAGACCTAGAACCTTAAGGAATAATTGACCTATTAGGTGGTATTAGGGTATTATTAAAGGTGATGTAATAACATATTTTGAAATACTTATGTGATATAATTTGTATTAAAAGGTCCCATAAGTCATGTAAAAAAACATCTCAAGAAAGATCTCTAGTCCAAGAAAGGACAACAATGTAATAGAGAACAAAGCTATGAATAAAGAAAAAGTGGATTGTTTTGGATTCTCCATTTAGTGTATGTGATTGAATTAGTTTCATATTATCCTTGAAGGTCTTTGATTACCTAAAATTTTTTCCATTTATGTAAGGTTTTGTGTGGATAAATAACTATAGATGGTAACCAAGAAGTGACTATAGGTCACAATCAAGGAATGGAGCTTGGAGTGATTCCACAAGGTTGGTAAGTTATGAGTCATTATGATATTAGTTTTAAACATTTATCACCTATTTTATAATGTTCATGGGGTGAAAATAGACCTATATGTGGCATTTTGGTCCTTTGAAACTTTGTATAACTCAATATATTGAATTATATAGCCCCTGAACCTGTCGAGAAGCCTAACTAGGGTTTCAAGAGAAAAACCCCCATAGAAAGAGTTTGAACCCTTAAAAATTAATTAAAATTCATAACATAATTTTTTTTGATGTATGTAAAAGAAATAAAGTTATTTTGGTGTGGTTCAAATCTGTATAGTACGGATTTAGTGTGTATGGGTTTAAGATAGGGCTAATTAGGACTAATTAAAGAATGGTTTACAAAAGAAGTGTGGTCTAGGAGTGGAGTTAGGTCATGAAATTTGAAAAAAACTTGTATTGATACATATGTGTATATAAAAGGTTTTAAATATCCATAAGAGTTTATATATTTCTCAAACCAAGAGAATTTGCATAAAAAAGGCTACAAGCCTAAGGAGACCATTATGAGCCCTATATGTGGAATTGAATGTTAAAGTGTGTTTAAGAACTTATAATAGGTTAATAAAGGTTTTATTTGATCATATAATAACATCTATGATATAATACTGACTCCTTAAGACCTTTATCAAGATTTGGTACTTGAAACCTAAGAGGATTGCCTAGCGAGAAGATAGTGAAAGAGTGAGAGGACGTTTGTGAATGGAAAGAGTGAAATGAGTTAGAGAATGAATGTGAGAGATTTTTAAGAGGTATAATGATGCTAATATGTGTTTATAAAGTGTACAATAATAAAGTACAAAGAGAAGAAGGCCATTGAGCCCAAGTGATAAGAGTGTCATTAGTCATTTCCATTACACACAATGAAATAAAAACTTTAATTTAATACTCATTTCTGTAAAATAATAAGTATGAGATCTGATAGGTAATAGTTTGGAAGATCAAAATAACATTGTAAAGTAACACATAATCAAATAAAAATTGAATATAAATTACATAGATTTCCATGATAGGCATACAATATAGGCACATATGTGAAATGTCAATAATACATAGATTATTGTGATAAATATACAAAAAATAAGATCTACCAACATAGTATCTAATGTTGGTTGAATGTCATATATACATATACAGTGACAAAAATACATAAATTGCCATATAAGCATACAAAAAAGTACATCTCATGTAAGACATCTTATTCATAAAATAACCCCCTCCCTTGGCCTTCCTTGAAGAAGACTCTCCCTAGGATGCCCTTCTAGTATATGGAGACCCCTGTAATGCTTTGGATTGCTCCAAGGTCTGACTACGAGTCCTCTGCTCATAGCTTGCTTGTAGTTGAGCCTGTTTAAATACAATAATTATTCAAAAATGAACATAAAATACATTAAAATAATTGTTAAGAAATTAATTTTAAACTACAATAAAAGATCATTTAAACACATGCACTTACACAAGCTCACGATCTTGATTAATCTATTTTTCATGCTCAAACAAGCCAATGATAGTCTTATTCGAATAATCATCTCAAATATGGGAGAAACATGACAAGTTTCCCTACTAATCATTGGACGAGGACTATCAGATGTCATAGAACAAACCTGCATACACAATACATTTACTTAAATTATATTTACCCCAAGTACATGTAGTCAAATTATTAAAATAAGTCTATTTTTACAATTCAAAATTACAAGAAATAATATATACCTTTGTCAATAACGGTGTATATGTCATTATAGTAGCAATGCCTATGTCCATCGCACCCTGTAGAGAGGGAGGAGTGTCTACTCCAACCATTAATTATTCATGTAAATAAGGTCTCACTTAATTTTATATAAAGTATCAAATCTTATATATGGAAATCATGCATATCATGGAAAGGTAATGTAAACCAAGAATCATGGAAGTGTAACTACCATATAATGTACATATCATGAAAAGACATTGTAAACCAAGAATCATGGAAGTACATAGCTGCCATACAATGTACATATCATGAAAAAAAATGTAAAACAAGAATCACGGAATTTTAACTACCATATAATGTGTAGTGGCCAGGAATAACAAGTAGTTTGCATGTGGAAGATTAGGAGGTGGAAATAATAGTATCACTTCGACAAGGCAAAGTTATGGAGAGAAAAATAATAAGAGGCATATCAAGAACTTTGTCAATACTTGTAAAGCTTCTTTGGATAGAGTAAAATACCATTATTCACCATAGAGTAGAATCCACCTCTTGACAAAGATAAGTGTAAATAACATTCTACCAATAGGTCGAGGAAGGGAGGTCCTCATCTAATATATCAAGTTTTATCCATCGAAATATATTGTCTTATTTTGGCTCAAGATAAAAAAAATTGGCAAATAGTTTGGACGTTGAATTGGAAGAAACTATAAGGTGTAATTGTAGAGTCTCACACATATTTTAGTAACAACACAAATGTTGGTTCTCCCCCAAAACTTTTCAATGGGGCTTCAAGCTATTAAGACCCAATTCAATATTTTTTGACATAAGTAATTTTGAGTAGAGAGGCTGTCTACCCTTTATACCTTTGTCATAGCCAAAGCAAAAGGTGTGATGAGGTATTACAATTGAAATCTAAACCTTTATCATGGCCCAATAAAAAGGTGTAATGAGATATTACAACTTAATTATCATGTGTGTCACAATTTTTTATCTCAAACATGAAAAGGTAAGGTCAACACCAAAATTTCCAGTCCCCCTTTCCCTAACTTCACCCCTTTATACAAACTACACCACTTAAATTGGTCATCAAATATTATAACCATGTATTTAAGATCTTGTAATAAAATGAAGCAAGATTTGAGTCCTACTATCACTAGATGTCTTAAGTGAAGTCACTTAATAATATATAAATTTGTTTAAATAAGTTAATTTAATGTTGGGTCTTGAGTCATGGTCATTTATGTCTAAGAAGACTCTTAGAGTTGCATTGTCAAGTTAATGATCCACTAAGTATGATTGTTAATGATGTGCATTTCTTCTCCTTTACCTTACATTCTATTTCTATTATCACTCATTTTCAAGGGTAAAATGTAGATTTATGTATAATGGTAATGATGACATAAGTCAAAATGATAATATGACTATATTGTGTTTAGTAACCTCATTTTCAAGATAGTGTTACCTAGAAGGACCCCTAGATATGTGTTCTTCATTTTATAAGTATCCTTGTGGCATGTAAACTACCCTTATCTAATCTTGAATGAAATTATTCATGGTATCCTTGTGGGATTTGCCAAAATCAATTATATAAATATTGGTGAGCCCATTCTCATTACTTTCAACTATTGTGGTTCCTCTTTAATGGTTTGTGATACCTAATAACAAATTCTAAAGTTTCACGATACCCCCAAGATGATCAAACTATCTCTAAAATTTATGGACAAGTTTATTTATATAAGAGGAAGAGGATTTTTAAGGTTTAAAGTTGATTTGAGTATGTATGGTATGATTTTATAATAAGTAGCCTTTAATTAGGCATATCATACCTAATTAGTCTTGAGGGGTGTTGAGTTAGGTATTCTCCAAAGAGAGTTAAATTATGAAAATCCCTACATGAGCTATGTGATGTAAATGGATATATAAATGTTGGTTTGGTTGGGTTGGGAGATTTGTAGTTTACTCATTATAACGAGGTTTGCCTCAAAAAAGGGCTAGTAAAAGGAAGGTGTCAAAGAGAAAATAAGAGTTGAGTGAAGAGTTGAAGCTTGGGGGTTATGTGGAATGGGTGGATGCATGAAGTGATATGTAATTGAGTAGGTATATGCTCTTATCAGTATTGTTGAAGGAAAAAATAAAAGTTGCAAGCAAACCAATGAAAACACATAAGAAAATTGTAAAGAATAGAGCAAGGATAAAAAGAGAGAACATTAAAATGGAGTATGAAAATAGAGAAAGATAAATTTAACTTAAACATACAAGTCGAATATGCATAGACTAAATTTACATAGAGAATAATATTAACTCAAAATTTTACCTATGTATAAGTAAATGGTGTCATCCTAACAAAGATAGATGTAGTAGTGGATGGGATAATAGCTGGATCTAAATATGTAAATAACAACCATGATAAATCAAATCCTATAAATGCCGACTGTGATGATGAAAGCACCATCACCTCCTGTGACATAAAAAATGACATATTTATTAATCAATTTTTATGTAAATTATTTGTTATCTAAATTAAATTTTTACATATAACTTAAATTTAACATGACATTTATATAGAATATACCTACATCTATATAGTGGTTTATGTCTGCACACTAAATGTGCATGCCAAAAAATCAGCACTCATACAAATATTATCCAAGCACTCTGAACAACCAGTGTTATCATCATCAAAAGGTCCAATGCACATAGCTCCTTAATAACTATAAGGGTGGGATCAAGTAGGCACATGAGGTAGCTTATCTCTATCATCACTCTATGAAAGCCTACTTGTATACTAAATGAGTGTATCCATGAGTGAACTAATTATAGAGGGGATCTCAAGCTCAAGGGGATTTTGGATATGAATATGTATAAGCTGATTAGGTGCATGATGTGCACCTAGTCAATCCTACATAGAGCCTTTCCCTCAGCTCTAAAACTCGCTAAAATCAAATTAATTTAGAATCTCATTGAGGGAAAACTCACAATAGAGTTTCATAAAAAAATATAACCGGACCTCATGGTTATTACATGGTAGATAGTCAAACACCATCCACCATCGGTCTCAAAAATTGGTTGTGATTATGTTATGTATAAAGCAATGGATTGGAAAATGTTTAGTAGTTATGGGAAATGGGCCATTAGTGGTTGGGTTAATGTATAGGGCACAAATAGAGGCTACTAAAATTTATTTATTATTGACTTGAAGTGATGATAATTTGTCATCATAATATGCCCTACAAGTACCACTATATGAAGTCGATATGTTGATTTGAATCATTATAGAGTCAATTTGACCTAATAAGGTCTTTAGGGAGTTGGCTAGCTAGGTGGGGTGGGGGTTGGTGGAAGTGGGATCCCTCATTATCAAAATGAACAATCAATTTCAAATTTATTTCCCATAATGTTTTCAATTAAAATATCCTAACTACTAGGGGGTTTTATGGAACTATAGGAGGGTTAATTAGACAGATAGGAGGAGAAACAAGAGGGTTCTATGGAGGGTTAGGAAGGGTAACAATATGGGTTGTTAAAAAAAATTAAAACTAAAAATTAGGGTTAAATAATGAAAATAATGAAAAATTAGGATTAAATAGGGAAGATTTCTATCACTTATCTCTTCTACGTGGTAGCATCATCGATCAGTAGCTTCACGGGATGAATTTGACAATTTCCTAACACTTTAGAAGAGAGAAATGAAACTCAAATGTGAAATGAGGATGTTGCATTTGGGTTTCACTTTTTATTTTTATTGATACACAGGTAACATGACCACGTTATTGAAAATGATAATAATGTGATCATGTTAATAACATGATCATGTTATTATTTAATATAACGTGATCATGTTATATAATAACATGATCACATTATGTCTCAGCAATCACTGATCCATAATTTTAATAACATGACCATGTTAATTAAATAACATGATCATGTTATTAATTAACATGATCATGTTACCCTAAATGTTTAGAGAATTGTCCCCCAACTCCATGTATTTACCCTTGTAATTAAGAAAAATAATGCTAATAATTGCACTCAATTTTTTTTACATAATTAAACACTAATTGAAATACATTATTAGATTTAAAATTAAAAAATATAATCTTCTAAAAATAAATATTAATCTTCCACTCATATTTAATAAACAATACCATTACATTCTTAATGTCTTAATGTATGTCTTCCACATAGATGGCAAATAATTAATTGTAATAAATATCAATACTTAATTCATACTAAACAATAGTATAAATGTAAAGTAAAATTATTGGTGTGTTCTTCTAAAAAACCCACATCTAGGGAAAGATAATATGACACATTATTTTGTAATCTTCATTAGTTTCATATTTAATCAATCATTACCATGTTCTAGTAGTGCAAGGTATAATTTAATAGCCTCATGTCATTTTTTAAGTAACTTATTCCATCCAACTTTTCACTTTTTACTTAGTGTTTATGCCTATATGATGCTTTCCATGTCGATGTTTTATTTAATTTCATATGGTTTGATCCATATTTTATTAGGCACCAAATAATTCTGAGATAATGCTTCACCTTATTCTCTTCTAAAAGGTTTCAAATATTAAAACCTCACCCTTTTATCCACATTATAACTTTTCACTTTAAGTTAATTTATATCCCCATCTAGACTTCACATCCATGTCTTTCAATTTTCATCAATTGGTCATACAAAAATCATTTGTCCCACATACACATCCATCAATGGATTCAAAGGTTGTATAAATCAATGTTGAATAAATTTGTTTTGTCTATGAAAATGTGTGACTAGTTAGATATGTTCTAAATCAAGGAACTGACAAATTTTAGTTTCATGTCACATATTACATGATATCTTCATGAAAAATGGACCCAATCATAGCTTAATGTGAAATCTACAAACTCACATGTCCATAGAGGTCCCATTTATTTTATAGTTAACATTTAATCCCTATTATGTTAACATATTTTGAGCATGGAAAGGTGTAAATATGGACAGATAAAGTGGAATAAGATCTTCAATATATGTGTGTATTTTATTGATGCTATATTGAGAAAAAAATAGACATGGATGGATGCATTGATATGGTGATGCATGACTACTAGTGTATCTCCCATGAACTTAAGTAGAATAATGCTAGTAAATGAAAACGATTTTGATTACATACTTCAAGAAATTAGCCAAAATTTATTATTAGATCTACAATTTTAAAAAACATATTTTAAAAAAAAAATTAATATTACATTCATATTTAATAAAGAAATACGGTTACCTTCTTAATGGGTCAATAGTAAGAATCTTGAATAGAAGAAGGTTTAAAAAGATTGAATAAAATCTAGTCAAATAGAAGCAATTCATGTCAATATTAAATTTATAGTGGATAATTATTTTATGAATTTAAGTCCAAGTTATTGGAGTGTGTTTTGAAATATAAATTTCAAAAAAAACCATCTCGGGACAAGATGATATCACATATTGATTTATGACTTCCTATCGTTTCCCCTTAGTATTCATTACATTGTTCAAGTAGTACAAGGTATGATTCAATGGCCTCATGTCCTTTTTCATGAATCTTAATTGATCTACCTTTACAAAATTTTGTTTTCCATGCCCTTATAAATCTATCCACATCAATATATTGTTTAATTTCATTTTATTTGATCCATATTTACTAGGTGTCAAATAATATCAATACAATGCTTCACCAACTTCTCTCCCTCGGGGTTTTCAATATTGAATCATTACCTTTTATGCCACATTCTTACCTTCCAATTTAATATAAATATCTCCATCTACCATTCCCATCCCTATCTTTTTATTTTCATTTGTTGGTTGTAGTAGAAGCATATGTACCACATACACATCCATCAATGCATTGAATGCTTGTTTAGATCATCCACAAATAGGCCCAACATAAATATCACTATTACTTAGGATATGTTCATTAATGTAACATTATTTATGGAAATAAATGGATCCTATTATTTGTTCATATTTGTCAGTCATGTATTGTTTGTGTCAAAAATCAAAGATTTGACATCCTACTATAATTTTAAAATGGTTTATCTAAAACACACAAAACATTTTACCAATATGTTGTATTTGAAATTCAATATTATTTACCTCTACCTGTTGCACTTTTTCCAAAATGATCAATATATGATTTTATTCAGCTTTTTAAATCTTTTATTTCTTTGGGTTCTTTTAAGGGTGATAGAAGAGGCTTCCCTTCCAACAAGTTTGGCTCACCATTATCCTCCAAACACCAGGTTTGGATTGGATGAGACCAATGGATAATATTTATTGTTGATTTAATTTACATCATTTATATTTTGTTCATAACATGGAACCTAAACATCTTATGTTTGGTAAAATATACTATCTTGTGGTTTCCATCCAACAAGTGCGGCTCCTCAAAGGATTTGAAGCCATACAGTTCCTCATGAAGGTAAGGAGTGACACTAGTTGAGCCCTCTTGGCATGTTTTGTAGGTGTCTATGATATGATATAAATAAAATGTATCCAGTTTCTATAATGATGTTTTAGTCTACCAAAAGTCCTATCTATATCCTCATTAGTGTGTCCCACTATAAGGAAGCTTTCATACACAATGTTGAATATCCTTTTTGCTATCAATGATGATGCAAATGAAAATAAGGTATCATTCTTGTTTTCACTCAAATCATTATCTATTTTCAAGTAGAGGATGGATGGTTGTTTTCTGAATGAAGTAATTTTAATAACAACATTATTAATTTTTTTAACATATAAAACCTTTTGTTCATACCCTTTACACATATCTTGCACTTTATTTTTAAATAGTGCATCATGCAATGGCTATTTAGATAATCCACAAGTGTAAGATAAATCCTCGTAATAATAAATTATGGGTTTTTCAATCTTATTTAGACATAAAATTAATGATGTAACTATGTATTTTTCTCCATGTTTAATAAATTGTATGCCAAAGTAGATAAAATCTCCATTCTTATGTTTATGAGTTAAAATACCAGTCAAAGTAATTGGGAGGTTCATAACATTGCTTATTAACATTATTTTTTTCCAATCATTGTTATGAAAGTTTTCATTTTACCCATTTTATCATGCATAATGCTGAAGAATACATGAGGTTGTTCCGTTAATTATAATCTATGAGATTAACAATTTACATGAAAAAATTGATTGTATCCTTTGCACCATGTTTTCTCCTTCTAGAACATACTACACAATACAAAAGAAAAAGAGTTATTGAAGTGGGGGAAAAATAATTTTAACCTATTATCATATTATCAACATTAAATATAACCTATCAAAAATAGTGTTGTTTCTTTTTCACTGTTGTACTATGTAGAGAGGGTTGGTTTATGGTATATAATAGAATTTTTTAAAGATAAATTAGGTACATCAATACTAAATATTAAAGAGGGTATACTTTATCCTATATTATACACTACAATATTGTAACACATAAAATATAATATTCTATTATATACAATATGATAATATTTTATTAATAAACTTAACCAACCATTTATTTATTGTAAGACCTATCATTATATTATAATATATTATGTAAAAAAAATCCATGTTACTTTTTTTCTGAACAATTATAAACAAAAAGATCTAATGATCATTTGGAAAAAAACAAAATCTAAATAATCTAAACTATTAAAAAATATTTATAAATGGTATTTATTTCGTTCATCACAATTGACCAATGAGGATTATTAATTGTATATATTTAGATTCAAACAATATAGAAATTTAATTTTTCACATGTATATTAAATCCATAATATTATAATATATTATTTGGCTAATACAAATTTAATAAATCAAATTGCATTGTGTAATATTCTTTATTCCTAAACATATCATGAAAGTGGGAAGATGGCAGAGGGAGGTTGTTCACCGTGGAAGGAGGATAACATATTCAAGGGATGAAAAATAAATTATAAATGAGTTCTTTTTTCTCCCAATGGTGTTCAACTATGCAATTCTTTGATGATGTGTTAATGGAGACCGTGGAAGTAGAAAATTAACCCTTACTACACTCAGTGGTCATCATGTATTATCTTTCAATTATCAGATTAAAGATAAAGATTGTGAACCTTTAAGGTAACTATAAAATATCATTTTATTTCCACTTCTAGGTTTGTTTAATTGGCAAGCAAATGTGGTTGAATTTCTCTAAAGAAATGGTGTTATTTTTTATTAATTTAATTTTACTGTATTTTCTTGTTCATATTAAATATTAATTTTTTTTTTAACATTATATATTTATAACTAATTGTTGATCATTCTTTCCATTTAGAATCATTTATCATTTGATTATATTTATACTATAAATTTTTCCAAGCAATGATAAACATAGGCAGTGCATGTCATATTTTGTGTGTGAAAATACTAGTTGGGGTTATATATCCACTCATCACCATAATACCACTGTGTACTTCATTCTCTCCCACACAAAATTCTATGACCTATGTATGACCAGTTTCTTTTTTTTCTTAGTCTCACATATATGCTAAATTGAACATCACAAAGGAAGTTGTAAAACTCTTCCAAAGGTTAAATGACATAATGGATGGTCTTATCACAAATAACTATTATAATTTTAAATATATTGTTTAAAAATAGTTAGTGTAACTCTTTACTAAAAATATGTAATGCAACAACACTATGAGATGATAAATTTGAGCAATGGATTAGATTATGCAATTTTACCAAAACTAGCCATAATACCAGTCAACCATTTAAATTTGGAGTTAATTAGATAACAATACAAATACAATTGAAACATTCATACCAATATTACATCTTAAAATCTAAGTGCTCTAAATCAAGATCAAAACAAGAAAATACTATATGATATGGACAAAGGATTGATTACAAATAGACTCAAAAATTTAGCATGATATTGGCTTTCACAATGTTTTGATTAATAAACTATTTATTGATTCATGGATTGGCTAATAATATTGGCAGGAGAGGATCATATATTTCATAATTAATTTGGCAATGGAGGGGTGCCTAATTTAAATAGAGAAAGAAGGGAAAGGCAATGAACAAAATCCAAATTTGGGTGTAGGAATATCGATGGTGGAGAATTATTCAAGAAAATAAAAATTTATTGGATGATTATAGAGGAGGGAATGTTAAAAAGGTAGAAGCCTCTAGAGTCTTTTTTGGATGTCTAGTGATAATTAGTAGATGATTAATCATGTGATTAGGGGGTTCTAGATAATTTAGGGAACTAGGAGAAGATACTCATAGGATAAGGTATGTGGAAGGAAATTTTAAATTCTCAAATATTAGATAAGACAAGATTTGGATATAAGTGGGATTAATTAGAAGAATTAATTAGTCATAGAATGTTATGAGTTTATTATGTGACATGAATAATGAAGATGGGGTATTAGACCAAATGGATAGAAGGGGATTAATAGGACATATTAGATGAAATAAGGTGAGATAGAATATTATTACATGAAGTTAGTGATAGAGGGAAGCGAGAAAATTTAGATGAATGAATTTTCCCCCTCTTTAAAATGGCATTGATAGTGGAATAAATGGAAAGAGTAATGGTCTTTTAAATAATAAAGATACTCATGGATGCAGGTTACTAAATAATGTTAATGGATATGATGCCACCTTAAGGGTACATACAGGGAGGAAGTAGTTGGATGGCCACTCAAAAGAGGAAATGAGGGGTGGGATGTGTGAAGAGATATGAGGTTTGGATGCTATATGGTAGATTATTGATGAGGAAGATGAAATTGACATGATAAATAAGCTAAAAAGTGATGATGCACCTTGCAAAGACATATGTGTAGAGAACGCAAATGATTATGTCATGATTATTGACACATCCCTAGGGGGAATCTGATGATGATAAGAAAAAAGGTCACAAAATTTAGACATATCCTAGGTAAGGACACATGTCAAGGAGAGCAACATACCAAGATGATAAAGACGACATGATTTGAACATGTCTCAATCAAGGACGCATGCTGGGAGAGTATCAAGCCAAAATATACATATACATATACAATGCCAAAAATATATAAATTGCCATATAAGCATACAAAAAAGTACATCTCATGTAAGACATCCTATTAATAAAATAACCCCCCTCCCTTGGCCTTCCTTGAAGAAGACTCTCCCTAGGATGCCCTTCTAGTATATGGAGACCCCTATAATGCTTTGGATTGCTCCAAGGTCTAACTACAGGGTCTCTACTCATAGCTTGCTTATAGCTGAGCCTATTCAAATACAAGAATTATTAAAAAATTAACATAAAATACATTATAATAATTGTTAAGAAATTAATTTTAAATTATAATAAAATATCATTTAAACACATGCACTTACTACAAGCTCACGATCCTGCTCAATCTATTTTTCATGCTCAAATAAGCCAATGATAGTCTCAGCTATTCAAATAAGCATCTCAAATATGGGAGAAACATGAGAATTTTCCCTAGTAATCATTTGACTAGAACTATCAGATGTCGTAGAACAAACCTGCATACACAATACATTTACATAAATTATACTTACCCCAAGTACATGTAGTAAAATTATTAAAACAAGTCTATTTTTATATCTCAAAATTACAAGAAATAATATATACCTTTGTCAATAACTATGTAGATGTCATTGTAGTAGCAATGCCTATGTCTATCTCACCTTGTCGAGAGGGAGGAGTGTCTACTCCAACCATTAATTATTCATATAAATAAGGTCTCACTTAATTTTATATAAAGTATCAAATCTTATATATGGAAATCATGCATATCATGAAAAGATAATGTAAACCAAGATTCATGGAAGTGTAGCTACCATATAATGTACATATCATGAAAAGACATTGTAAACCAAGAATCATGGAAGTACATAACTGCCATACAATGTGTATATCATGAAAAAAAATGTAAAACAAGAATCATGGAAGTGTAACTACCATATAATGTGTAGTGTCCAAGAATAACAAGTAGTTTGCATGTGGAAGTGTAGGAGGTGGAAATAATAGTAGCACTTTGACAAGGAAAAGTTATGTAGAGAAAAATAATAAGATGCATATCAAGAACTTTCTCCATACTTGTAAAGCTTCTTGGATAGAGTAAAATACCATTATTCACCATAGAGTAGAATCCACCTCTTGGCAAAGATAAGTGTAAATAACATTCTACCAATAGGTCGAGGAAGGGAGGTCCTCATCTAATATATCAAATTTTATCCATCTAAATATATTGTCTTGTTTTGGCTCAAGATAAAAAAAATTGGCAAATAGTTTGGATGTTGAATTGGAAGAAACTGCAAGGTGTAATTGTAGAGGCTCGCACATATTTTAGTACCAACACAAATGTTGGTTCTCCCACAAAACTTGTCAATGGGGCTTCAAGCTATTGAGACCCAATTCAATATTTTTTGACATAAGTAATTTTGAGTAGATAGGTTGTCTACCCTTTATACCTTTGTCATAGCCAAAGCAAAAGGTGTGATGAGGTATTATAATTAAAATCTATACCTTTATCACGGCCAAAGAAAAAGGTGTAATGAGATATTACAACTTAATTATCATGTGTGTTACAAGTTTTTGGCTCAAACATGAAAAGGTAAGGTCAACACCAAAATTTCTAGTCCCCCTTTCCCTAACTTCACCCCTTTATACAAACTACATCACTTAAATTGGTCATCAAATATTATAACCATGTATTTAAGATCTTGTAATAAAATGAAGCAAGATTTGAGTCCTAATATCACTAGATGTCTTAAATGAATTCACTTAATAAAATATAAATTTATTTAAATAACTATTTCATTAACTTTATTTAAATAAGTTAATTTAATGTTGGGGCCTGAGTTATGGTCATTTATGTCTAAGAAGACTCTTAGAGTTGCATTGTCAAGTTAATGATCCACTAAGTATGATTGTTAATGATGTGCATTTCTTCTCTTTTACCTTAAATTCTCTTTCTATTATCACTAATTTTCAAGGGTAACATGTGGATTTATGTATAATGGTAATGATGACATTAGTCAAAATGATAATATGACTATATTGAGTTTATCAACTTCATTTTCAATATAGTGTTACCTAGAAGGACCCCTAGATATGTGTTCTTCATTTTATAAGTATCCTTGCGGCATGTAAACCACCCTTATCTAATCTTGAATGACATTATTCATGGGATCCTTGTTGGATTTGCCAAAATCAGTTATATAAATATTGGTGAGCTCATTCTCATTGCTTTCAACTATTGTGGATCCTCTTTAGTGGTTTGTGATACCAAATAACAAATTCTAAAGTTTCACGATACCCCCAAGATGATCAAACTATCTCTAAAATTTATGGACAAGTTTATTTATATAAGAGGAAGAGGATTTTTAAGGTTTAAAGTTGATTTGAGTATGTTTGGTATGATTTTACAATCAGTAGCCTTTAATTAGGCATACGATACCTAATTAGTCTTGAGGGGTGTTGAGTTAGGTATTCTCCAAAGAGAGTAAAATTATGAAAATCCCTACATGAGCTATGTGATGTAAATGGATATAAAAATGTGGGTTTGGTTTGGCTAGGAGATTTGTAGTTTATTCATAATAACGAGGTTTACTTCAAAAAAGGGCTAGTAAACGGAAGGTGTCAAAGAGAAAATAAGAGTTGAGTGAAGAGTTGAAGCTTGGCGGTTATGTGGAATGGTTGGATGCATGAAGTGATATGTAATTGAGTAGGTATATGCTCTTATCAATATTTTTGAAGGAAAAAATCAAAGTAGTAAGCAAACCTATGAAAACACAAAAGAATATTGTAAAGAATAGAGCAAGGATAAAGAGAGAGAACATGAAAATGGAGTATGAAAATAGAGAAAGATAAATTTAACTTAAACATACAAGTCGAATATGCATAGACTAAATGTACATAGAGAATAATATTAACTTAAAATTTTACCTATGTATAAGTAAATGGTGTCATCCTAAAAAAGATAGATGCAGTAGTGGATGGGCTAGTAGCTGGATCTAAATATGTAAATAATGACCATGATAAATCAAATCCTGTAAATGCCTACTGTGATGATGAAAGAACTGTCACCTCCTGTGACATAAAAAAAGACATATATATTATTTAATTTTTATGTAAATTATTTGTTATCTAAATTCAATTTTCACATATAACTTAAATTTAACATGACATTTATATAGAATATACCTACATCTATATAGTGGTTTATGTCTGCATACTAAATGTGCATGCCAAAAAATCATCACTCATACGAATATTATCCAAGCACTCTGAACCACCAATGTTATCATCATGAAAAGTTCCAATGCACATACCTCCTTAATAACTATAAGGGTGGGGGCAAGTAGCCACATGAGGTATCTTATCTCTATCATCACTCTATGAAAGCCTACTTGTATACTAAACGAGTGTCTCAGTGAGTGAACTAATAACATACAGAGTGTTAATCTCCATAACCTAATAAATTATAGAGGGGATCTCAAGCTCAAGGGGATTTTGGATATGAATATGTGTAATCTGATTAGGTGTGTGATGTGCACCTAGTCAATCCTAAATAGAGCCTTTCCCTCAGCCCTAGAACTCACTAAAATCAAAATAATTTAGAATCTCATTGAGGGAAAACTCACAGTAGAGTTTCATAAAAGATATAACGGGACCTCATAGTTATTACATGGTAGATAGTCAAACACCATCCACCATCAGTCTCAAAGATTGGTTGTGATTATGTTATGTATGCATCAATGGATTGGAAAATGTTTAGTAGTTATGGGGAATGGGCATTAGTGGTTTGGTTAATGTATAGGGCACAAATAAAGGCTACTAAAATTTATTTATTCTTGACTTGAAGTGATGATAATTTTTCAACATAATATGCCCTACAAGTACCACTATATGAAGTCCATATGTTGATTTGAATCATTATAGAGTCAATTTTTCCTAATAAGCTAGCTAGGTGGGGTGGGGTTTGGTGGAATTGGGATCCCTCATTATCAAAATGAACTCTTCAATTTCAAATTTATTTCCCATAATGTTGTCAATTAAAATCTCCTAACTGCTAGGGGGTTTTATGGAACTATAGGAGGGTTAATTAGACAGATAGGAGGAGAAACAAGAGGGTTTTGTTGAGGGTTATGAGGAGGAGCAACAAGAGGGTTCTATGGAGGGTTAGGAAGGTTAACAAGATGGGTTGTTAAAAAAAATAAAACAAAAAATTAGGGTTAAATAATGAAAATAATGAAAAATTAGGATTAAATAGGGAAGATTTCTATCACTTATCTCTTCTACATGGTAGCATCATCAATCAGTAGCTTCTTGGGATGAATTTGGCAGTTTCCTAACACTCTCTTGTTTATTTCACCCAGAACGTGATCATGGAAGTTAGAAGAGAGAAAGGAAACTCAAATGTGAAATGAGGATTTTGGATTTGGGGTTTACTTTTTATTTTTATTGATATACAGGTAACATGACCATGTTATTGAAAATGATAATAATATGATCATGTTAATAACATGATCATGTTATTATTTAATATAATGTGATCATGTTATATAATAACATGATCACATTATGTCTTAGCAATCACTGATCCATAATTTGAATAACACAACCATGTTAATTAAATAAAGTTATCATGTTATTAATTAACATGATCATGTTACCCAAAATGTTCACATAATTGTCCCCCAACTCCATGTATTTACCCATGTAATTAAGCAAAATAATGCTAATAATTGCACTCAATTTTTTTTACATAATTAAACACTAATTGAAATATATCATTATATTTAAAATTACTAAAAATAATATTATAAAAATAAATATTAATCTTCCACTCATATTTAATAAACAATACCATTACATTCTTAAGGTCTTAATGTAAGTCTTCCACATAGATGGCAAATAATTAATTATAATAAATATCAATAATTGATTCATACTAAACAATACTATAAATGTAAACTCAAATTATTGGTGTGTTCTTCTAAAAAACCTACATCTAGGGAAAGATAATATGACATATTATTTTATAATCTTCAATAGTTTAATATTTAAGCAATCATTACCTTGTTCTAGTAGTGCAAGGTATAATTTAATAGCCTCATGTCATTTTTTATGTAACTTAATTGATCCAAATTTTCAATTTTTACTTAGTTTTTATGCCTATATGATGCTTTCCATATCAATGTTTTATTTAATTTCATACGATTTGATCCATATTTTATTAGCAACCAAATAATTCTGATATAATGCTTCACCTTCTTCTCTTCTAGAAGGTTTCAAATATTAAAACCTCATCCTTTTATCCACATTATAACTTTTAACTTTTAGGTAATTTATATCCCCATCTAGACTTCACATCCATATATTTCAATTTTCATCAATTGGTCATACTAAAATCATTTGTCCCACATACACATCCATCAATGGATTCAAAGGTTGTATAAATCAATGTTGAATAAATTTGTTTTGTCTATGAAAATGTGTGACCACTCAGATATGTTTTAAATCAAGGACCTGACAAATTTTAGTTTCATGTCACATATTACATGATATCTTCATGACAAATGGATTTAATCATAGCTTAATGTGAAATCCATAAACTCACATGTCCATAGAGGTCCCATTTATTTTATAGTTAACATTTAATCCCTATTATGCTAACATATTTTGAGCATGGAAAGGTGTAAATATGGATAGATAAAGTGATATAACATTTTCAATATATATGTGTGTTTTATTGAAGCCATATTGAGAAAAAAATAGACATGGATGACTGCATTGATATGGTGATGCATCACTACTAGTGTATCTCCCATGAACTTAAGTAGAATAATGCTAGTAAATGAAATATATTTTGATTGCATACTTCAAGAAATTAGCCAAAATTTATTATTAGATCTACAATTTTGAAAAAAATATCTATAAAAAATTAATATTACATTCATATTTAATTAAAAATATGGTTACCTTCTTAATGGGTCAATAATAAGAATCTTGAATAGAAGAAGGGCTAAAAAGATTAAATAAAATCTAGTCAAATAGAAGCAATTTATGTCAATCTTAAATTTATAGTGAATAATTATGGTATGAATTTAAGTCCAAGTTATTGGAGTGTGTTTTGAAATATAAATTTCAAAAAAACACATCTCGGGCCAAGATGATATCACATATTGATTTATGACTTCCAATAGTTTAACCTTAGTATTCATTACATTGCTCAAGTAGTACAAGGTATGATTCAATGGCCTCGTGTCCTTTTTCATGAATCTTAATTGATATACCTTTACAAAATTTTGTTTTCAATGCCCTTATAAATATATCCACATCAATATATTGTTTAATTTCATTTGATTTGATCCATATTTACTAAGTGTCAAATAATATCGATACAATGCTTCACCAACTTCTCTCCCTCAGGGTTTTCAATATTGCATCATTACCTTTTATGCCACATTCTTACCTTCCAATTTAAGATAAATATCCCCATCTACCATTCCCATCCCTATCTTTTTTTTTCATTTGTTGGTTGTACCAGAATTACATGTACCACATACACATCCATAAATGCATTGAATGCTTGTTTAGATCATCCACAAATAGGCCCAACATAAATATCATTATTACTTAGGATATGTTCATTAATGTAACCTTATTTATGGAAACAAATGGATCCTATTATTTGTTCATATTTGTCAGTCATGTATTGTTTATGGCAAAAATCAAAGATTTGACATCCTACTATAATTTACAATGGTTTATCCAAAACACACAAACCATTTCACCAATATGTTGTATTTGGAATTCAATATTATTTACCTCTACTTGTTGCCCTCTTTCCAAAATGATCAATATATGATTTTATTCCCCTTTTTAAATCTTCCATTTCTTTGGGTTCTTTTAAAGGTGATAGAGGAGGCTTCCCTTCCAACAAGTTTGGTTCACCATTATCCTTCAAACACTAGATTTGGATTGGATGAGACCAACAGATAATATTTATTGTTGATTTAATCTAAATCATTTATATTTTGTCCATAACATGAAACCTAAACATATTATGTTTGGTAAAAGATACTATCTTGTGGTTTCCATCCAACAAGTGTGGCTCGTCAAAGGCTTTGAAGTCATACACTTCCTCATTAAGGTAAGGAGTGAATTTAGTTGAGCCCTCTTGGCATGTTTTGTAGGTGTCCATGATATGTTATAAATAAAATGTATCCAGTTTCCATAATGATGTTGTTAATCTACCAAAAGTCTTATCTATATCCTCATTAGTGTGTCCCACTAGGAGGAAGCTTTCATACACAACGTTGAATATCCTTTTTTCTATCAATGTTGATGGAAATGAAAATAAGATATCATTCTTCTTTTCACTCAAATCATTATCTAGTTTCATGTAGAGGATCGATGATTGTTTTCTGAATGAAGTAAGTTTAATAGCAACATTAGTAATTTTTTTAACATATAAAACCTTTTGTTCGTACCCTTTACACATATCTTGCACTTTATTTTTAAATAGTGCATTATGCAATGGTTATTTAGATGATCCACAAGCCTAAGATAAATCCCTGTAATCATAAATTATGGGTTCTTCAATCTTATTTAGACATAAAACTAATGATGTGACTATGTATTTTTCTCCATGTTTAATAAATTGTATGTGAAAGTGGATAAAATATCCAGTCTTATGTTTATGAGTTAAAATACCAGTCAAAGTAATTGGGAGGTTCATAACATTGCTTATTAAGATTATTTTTTTCCCCATCATTGTTATGAAAGTTTTCATTTTACAATTTTTATTATGCATAATGCTGAAGAATACATGAGGTTGTTCCACTAATCATAATCTATCAGATTAATAATTTACATGAAAAAATTGACTGTATCCATTGCATCATGTTTTCTCCTTCTAGAACATACTACACAATACAAAAGAAAACGAGTTATTGAAGTGGGGGAAAAATAATTTTAACCTATTATCATATTATTAACATTAAATATAACTATAAAAAATAGTGTTGTTTCTTTTTCACTATTGTACTATGTAGAGAGGGTTGGTTTATGGTATATAATAGAATTTTTTAGAGATAAAGTAGGTACATCAATACTAAATATTAAAGAGGGTATACTTTATCATATATTATACACTACAATATTGTAATAGATAAAATATAATATTCTATTATATAAAATATGATAATATTTTATTAATAAACTTAACCAACCATTTATTTATTGTAAGACCTATCATTATATTATAATATATTATGCACAAAAAAAATCCAAGCTACATTTTTTCTGAACAACTATAGACAAAAAGCTCTAATGATCATTTGGAATAAAACAAAATCTAAATAATCTACACTATTAAAAAATATTTATAAATGGTATTTATTTCATTCATCACAATTGACCAATGAGGATTATTAATTGTATATATTTAGATTCAAACAATCTATAAAAATAATGTTTCACATGTATATTAAATCCATAATATTATAATATATTATTTGACTAATACAAATTTAATAAATCAAATTGCATTGTGAAATATTCTTTATTCCTAAACATATCATGCAAGTGGGAAGATGGTAGAGGAAGGTTTTACACCGTGGATAGGGAGGATAACATATTCAAGAGATGGAAAATAAATTATAAATGAGTTCTTTTTTCTCCCAATGGTGTTTAACTATGCAATTCTCTGATGATGTGTTAATAGAGACCATGGCAGTAGAAAATTAACCCTTACTACACTCAGTGGTCATCATGTATTATCTTTCAATTATCAGAGAAAAGATAAAGATTGTGAACCTTTAAGGTAACTATAAAATATCATTATATTTCCACTTCTAGGTTTGTTTAATTGGCAAGCAAATGTGGTTGGATTTCTCTAAAGAAATGGTGTTATTTTTTATTAATTTAATGTTACTGTATTTTCTTGTTCATATTAAATATTAATTTTTTTTTTAACATTATATATTTATAACTAATTGTTGATCATTCTTTCCATTTAGAATTATTTATCATTTGATTATATTTATACTGTAATTTTTTCCAAGCAATGATAAACATAGGCAGTGTATGTCATATTTTATGTGTGCAAATACTAGTTGGGGTTATATATCCACTCATCACCATAATACCACTGTGTACTTCATTCTCTCCCACACAAAATTTTATGACCTATGTATGACCAGTTTCTTTATTTTCCCAGTCTGACATATATGCTGAATTTAACATCACAAAGGAAGTTGTAAAACTCTTCCAAACATTAAATGACATAATGGATGTTCTTATCACAAATAACTATTATAATTTTAATTATATTATTTAAAAATATTTAGTGTACCTCTTTACTAAAAATATGTAATGCATCAACACTGTGAGATGATAAATTTGAGCAATGGATTAGATTATGCAATTTTACCAAAACTACCCAAAATACCAATCAACCATTAAAATTTGGAGCTAATTAGGATAAAAATACAAATAAAAATGAAACATTCATACCATATTACATCTTAAAATCTAAGTGCTCTAAATCAAGATCAAAACAAGAAAATACTATATGATATGGACAAAGGATTGATTACAAATAGACTCAAAAATTTAGCATGATATTGGCTTTCACAATGTTTTGATTAATAAACTAGTTATTGACTCATGGATTGGATAATAATATTGGCAAGAGAGGATCATATATTTCATAGTTAATTTGGCAATGGAGGGGTGGCTGATTTAAATAGAGAAAGAAGGGAAAATCAATGAACAAAATCCAAATTTGGGTGTAGGAAGATCAATCATGGAGAATTATTCAAGAAATTAAAAATTTATTGGATGATTATAGAGGAGGGAATCTTCTAGAGGTAGAAGCATCTAGAGTCTTTTTTGGATGCCTAGTGATAATTAGTAGATGATTAGTCATGTGATTAGGGGGTTCTAGAGAATTTAGGGAACTAGGAGAAGATACTCATAGGATAGGGTATGTGGAAGGAAATTTTAAATTCTCAAATATTACATAAGACAAGATTTGGATATAAGTGGGATTAATTTGAAGTATTAATTAGTCATAGAATGTTATGGGTTTATTATGTGACATGAATAATGAAGATGGGGTATTAGACCAAATGGACAGAAGGGGATTAATGGGACATGTTAGATGAAGTAAGGTGAGATAGAATATTATTGGATGAAGTTAGTGATAGAGGGAAGTGAGAAAATTTAGATGCATGCATTTTCCCCCTCTTTAAAATGGCATTGATAGTGGAAGAAATGGAAAGAGTAATAGTATTTTAAATAAGAAAGATACTCATGGATGAGGGTTAGTAAATAATTTTAATGGATATGATGCCACCTTAAGGGTACATACGGGGAGGAAGTAGTTGGATGGCCACTCGAAAGAGGAAATGAGGGGTGGGATGTGTGAAGAGATATGAGGATGGGATGATATATGGTGGACTATTGATGAGGAAGATAAAATTGACATGATCAATAAGCTAAAAAGTGATGATCCCCCTTGCAAAGACATATGTGTAGAGAATGCAAATGATTATGTCATGATTATCAACACATCCCAAGGGGGAATCAACCATAATTTGATGATGATAAGAAAAAAGGTCACAAACTTTAGACATATCCTAGGCAAGGACACATGTCAAGGAGAGCAGCATACCAAGATGATACAGACCATATGATTTGAACATGTCTCAATCAAGGATGCATCTTGGGAGAGTATCAAGCCAAAATAAGATAATGATTTGATAAGATTGATGATAAGTGTAACTTAGAGCTAAAGTCAAGTGATATGATGAAGGATATGATATAGAATAAATGATATGATCGAGTGTCCAAAGATGAAAGGGAATAATTGGATTTTAATTCATTTAATCATTGAGCCGCAATGTGATTAATAAAAATGATGCCCCTAGAAAAGACACACAAAAGGGAGTGATAGACGATAATAAAGTTAAAATTATGGTCATACCTCAATCGATGGAGGAAACCATAAAATTTAAATCATGAATTAAACAATGAGTGAAAATGGATGATTGATGGAATAAAAGATTAATGTTGTGATTTTATGGGCTCAATCGATAGGTGTAGGGAATTGATGAAAATATTCAAGAGATGATTGTGGGGATGGTGATTGATCAATAGACTAATTTTTTAATGATTGATAATATAGCTCAAGTATTTGATTGATGCAATCCTTCATTATGATAAGTGACAAGAGAGATGTAATGGTGAATGGTGGGGAAAATGAGGGAGTGGTTGAGCTGACCCACCTAGGCTGAAAAGACCTTAGGCCAATGCAATTCTGACTAGATTAGAGGAGGATGATGATGATGGATTAGCATAATAAGTTGATTATGAATGTTAGACACATTATTTTTTATATAGATGTTATGTGTTATGGTGATTGGATTGAGAGTTGATTTGAGATGTTAATGATTAGATAGATGATAGATAATTGACTAGAGGATATAGACATGGTGATAAAATAATTGGATTGATGATTGGATACTATATGAGTAGACTTTTAGATGATCAGATTAAAGACAGAGGAATAGGATAAATGATTGGATATAGTTTGTTAAAAATTATGACATGTGATAGAGGATAAGATAAATTATGAGTGTGTACATTATCAAGCTGTCATTGTTGTAATAAGTCTCATCATAGTCTAATCTATTCGTTGTAAATATAGCACTAGGTAGTATACCCCATGATATACGTATGACCAAGAAGACATTGTGCCAAAGTATATGATTATAAAATGCAAATGAATTCTACATAGGGCACTAAAAACACCATATTATCCTTTTCTATCTCAATCATAGAATCCTCATTCATTTCCCCCTTATGAAAGAGACACAATGTAAGACTAATTAAAAGACTATTAAAAATAGTTAAGAAAATAAACATATGCATATACATGATAAAATACATTAAAATAACTCAAACAATATAAAAAATATAAGTAATATACATGGATATCTACATAGAGATTTGTGGTAATTAGTGTCTTGTTTATTGTCCTAATGAGAGTCAACAAGATGATTGATTAGGTGATGCATTGGAATAAGTTGATCATGATCATGTGAATTTAGATTAAGGATATGTATTTGGACATGTGTACATATTTTACGTAGATCAAATATTTGAATTAGGATAATGTTATGGATAAGTGCTTAAATGTTAATATTAGGACAAAGGACAAGACAAGATGAAAAATGATTAACACTACTAGGATATAAGATAAGTTAGGATGAAAATGAGATGGAAAACTTAGGAGATAGGATAAGATGAGTAGTATAATAAATACATAAGAAAATATTACTCAAAAGGTTTTAGATTTTGTAAACTTTATAATTTAAGGGTTTTGGGAATATTTTAATTTTTAGGTCTTTAAAGAATATGTATGTACACTATACAAATGGGGTTAGTATAAAAGGGAATACCCAGCCTAAAAAACATTATAAGAATAGATCGAATAATGGATGGGACAACAAAAAGATGAGGGTGATGCTGAAAATGAGATGAGGGCAAAGGAAAAATGAACTAGGGATCGTCAATGACCACATTGTGAAAGAACAAGATATCTAGTTGACTAAATGTCCATTGGAGGATAGGTCAAGATGATTCCATAATATTTCCCAAGATATATTCCATTCTATGACAAAGGTTAAGACTAGAATAAATTATCAATAAAGGGATAATATAGGCAAGGATGATATGGAGGGATATTATGTGGATGAAATGGATTTACCCCCAAGTGTTGAGGTATAATGTAAACAATAGATTATTATACCATGGTTTTTATCATGGTACTTGCCCAAGGTGATAGAATATTGGTTTTCACCATTAGATGAATGCTTTTATTTTTAATCTAATTTTTGGCATCTCAATTTACTAGATATGGGTGTGAGATGTGGAATGTTGACACTTTATTGATCTTTAACCAACACCTATTCTAGTTAGATGTGTCATTAGGATCATGTTATTAATGTTGGATGTATTTATGTCTTTATGACCTTTATTTATTCTTGATTAAGACCCCTCTAGACATCTATATTAGGTATCTTCATCACCCCTGTAAGGGATAATGTTTCCTACTTTTGTGAGGTGTCAAATGGATGGATTTAGTTTTTGTATTTGATGGTAATGTACATGACTTTAATGGATTATAGGATATTTATAGGGAGGTGGGATGGGTGATTGGGAAGTGCGACTAAATCTTTCACACACCATTGGATCTATTAGACATCTCATATTTTATTGGTGCCTTATGAAAAAGGAATTTAAGATATCCAAGTCACTTTAACTTTAGAGTTCATCTTTAACCTTATTATTCAAAATATTATCATCCATATTGATAGTTATTTTGACATATTTTTTATTTTTATACTTGATTATATCTCAATTGCCCCTTGATACCTAGCTTTCAGATTCACTAGAGGAGATTGATCTTTGACTTGATGGATGATGATTATTTTGAGATGGTCCCCTAGTGTCTTAAAGAGGTTTTCACTAGGGGAAGATACATTTTTATTAGGCCAATAGTTTGAATTTTATTCTTTGCATTTTGTTGGATCAAAGGTGATTTGATCATTATGTATGATTTTTTGAATATAAACTTGGATCCGTTTATTTGTGGATCATATTATGTTGCTTGAGGAAGATTCAAATAATGTATGTTCATGTTTGAACCTATAGAGGAGGGTGATTAGATGATCATTGATGAGAATAAAATGATATGTGATGGATGAGGGTGGGGGAGATGGTAAGATGAGTTAAATGAGTGGTGATGGGGAAATGTGGTCCTCATAGGGTTATTTAGAGGCCTAATTTTGACATCAAATAATATCTCCTCAAGATTATTAAAAACTCACTAGGACTAGATGTAGTACATGCATCTCAAGTAGGATCATATTCACTCTCACTATCTTAGACATATAAAGAATGTAAAAACTATATTATGACTTCATCATCATTTTTGGGATCAAAAGATATTCCTTGAGATTGGTTTAAATCCAAATTTATGGTATCCTAAAAAGGGTAGATGTCATCATGAGCTACAATATCTATAAAGATGATATTTCTAGTGAGAAATCTGATTTGTATATCGGTGCTGAACATGACCTTGATGTAGATAATACTAGTTTTAACTCCAATACTGACTCTAATGTAAATGATGTGATGTTTTTAGTAGAGGATTTGTTAACCGCAAGTGACCTCTCACCTTGAGGCCTTTGATATGATGGGTGAGAGGAAGATGAATGAGGAAAAATGAATTCACCAAAGATAAATCCATGGAAAAAAGACTCATTATATAAGGGAAGAGTGGGTTTATGATAAATATATTATTCATAAAAGGAGGATTTTTTGAAGATATGTGGACTATGGAATATGGAATTTGTATCTTGAATGCAGATCAAAAAAAGAAGGGCTTGATCATGATCAGAAAAGGAATATTAGCATACTTATTCTTGTTCACCCTTGTATATAGACCCATGTGATTTATTTTCAATTTTAATGTTACCTCGGTTGATGAGGCCTTAGACATAGTTTTCAAAATTGTGACATTTATTAGTGGTATGCCCCTAGATTTGGTAATATATATAATATTGGTTAACTTTATACCAAGAAGGATTAGGCTTGGTGGGATGAAGATGTCATATGGTTGGATAAACCATCATTTTGATGCTAAAAATTTGGTGAAAGAAGATTTCTAAAGATATAGGAAGAGGAGTATTGGGATTCTCTTCAATTCTTGATATATACTTTAGATCAAATGGTTGTTGACTTTATTGGGTGGGAAGACTAGTAGTATATGAAGTAGCTAGGATACGATTCCATTTGCTATTATAAGAAGCATTAGATGACTAGATATGACTGGTGGAGGGAGTATTTTAATGGGACTAGGTGGTATAAGTGATAAGATTAGATGAACATGAATGGGTGAAGACTGGATGTAATAATGGGTGGATGAGGTTGAAGTCTATAGGATGTAAAGTGCTCATCTCAAGGAGGCAAGAAAGGAGCATATCCCTATTGTCCATGAGGTACTACTCAGTTAGGGTATTGACCATATCTATTTTGTATCCCATAGAACAAGATGGGGAAAAGTATGGATGATGTGGTTAGTCATCCGTAATTGGTAGGTGCATGGGTTGAATGAAAATATTGAGGGATGATGATGGAATGGGGGAATTTTTTTGAACAAATGCTTGTTTTAGGTTGATCTCAAGTTTCACTAGATGTGTGATGTGATGTGATGTTTGACAAGATAAAATTAAATAGACTAAATTAGTATGTGAGCTATACTCTAACAATTTGGATTTGATTAAACTAAGTGCTCTATGAAAAGCTCTAGACCTTGAATAGGATAGACTCGCCCTAGAGACTAATTTTGACTAGGGGTTAATTATATTAGGACTAGTTCAAGACTAATATGATAAATTTAAGGAGTATTATATAACGGCATGATTAGTTTCAAACTTTATTGAACATAAGCAAGATAATAATTAGGACCCTGGTGTAGAAATATTTGTTTGTCAATGTAGGTGAAGACCAACGTATAACTACAAAATTGATAGGATGAACAATATTAATAAGTATTGGTTAGACTATGACTGGGCTAGGATATATTGTATATACAAGTGATCAGGTAACAAGGTAAGACAATGTCAAGACAAATGATTGGTTTAGACTAGGATCCTAAGATGTGATATGAGGATATGGTGACAAAAATTTCTATGATTTGATCAAGATTGGTAATAGATAAGGATTTAGTGTTAAAAATGACACTAAGAATGATTAGTGCCAAGGCTAAGTAAATAATACAAGGTTAAACTATGATGAGTTGTCATGGAGGGATGCCAAAATTATATTAATATATGAAAGTGATGGGGGTATAACTTGTGCTATATGGATAAGACTAGACTGAGATGGGTGATGAGAGATAGTATAAGATTCAAGATGAGATAAGATTAAAAATATGTACACAAATATATAAAGTAAATATGTACAAGAAGATGTACAGGATGATATGATTATGAGATAAGGATGTACAAGATGATGATATGTGGACGATACCTAGATAGGTGTGTATAAGCTTGGGTAAAAGGTTGACTCATCTCACAAGGTTTAACACAACACTTTCAAAATCAAGAAAACCACAAACCTATCACTAGTAAACTAATTTAGAAATCTAACTTAATGACTACACCATCTAAAAACTTTTTGGGTGAGGTTATAGGCTAGTAACTTGTTATGGAATCTCCCAAACCCTCTCAACCCCATTTTCACATAAAAGTCACTTGGGATCTGATACTGACTCTAAAAATAATTTGCCTATTACTATTGATGGTCGTATTCTAGGCTTGAAAAGCTTTTTCTACGGGTGTCTATGATATATGATAGGTATATGGGCACTGACTCTGTATAGGGTGTTATCTGATGATTGGATGATAGAGTTAACCCTTTTCCTTCATGGAAGACATGTATGGGGTCAACTGCTTGTCCTAACAACAATTATCCCTAAGTTTTATAATTTGATATAATGAAGAGTGTGATTGAATAAGTGATGATGAAAACTATGTCACCAACACGTTAGACTATGAAAAGTTCATGGGAATCAATTACACATCATGTTTCCTCCTAAAAGTAAAATTGGGAGGGTTTATTAGTGGTTTTTTATTCTCTAAGACTCATCATTAGGAGTAGGGAGGAGAGCATATATACAAGATGGTTTTTATAATGCTATTATATTTGACAGGTGACCTTCGAATCAAGTGATTAGTAGTTTAAATTTGGCAATCTTGAGGGGTGAATTACAAGACAATACATTAGTCAAATACAAAGATGTGTAAAAATATGACCTATAAGACAAGTCATTACAAGTATTAAGAAAGACAAAATTGCCACCAAATTCACACTTGTAAAATTTTGAGTTAAATTTTAGTTTAACAAGCCTCAATAAAAATACTAAAAATTTATTGGGTTTTACACTATAATTTTTTGAATGAGGGGCCATGGCGTGGGGGTTTGGGGGTGGTAGCCCCTAATAGGGTCAAGGAATAATTCCCCATATGGATTTTGGGGGAAGTCCCCAGGAATGATTCCAATTTTGGTATAGGGTGAGGTCTTGGGGAAATGCCCCCAATGCCAAAAGTAACTTAGGACTTGTGAAACCCTTGGAGTGACAAAAAAAGCACTTAAAATGGTCCTAAAAATACACTCAAAAAAGATAATTTGAAAGCAAAAAATGAATGAAAAATCACTAGTAAATAGTTAATGTTAATCCAAAATTATTTCTAGAGAGTAAAAATCACTTATGGCAAATCAAAATCATAAATATAGACCAATGATTTTCTAAACTGCAAACAAACTATCATGGTTACTAGGTGGTTATTTAGTTCAAAATCATTAATAAGGTTTTCAAAATTATAGCTGAGATTCAAAATCATAGATGGTTAAGTAGTTATTTTATAAAATGGCTAGGTAGACTACTAGCAGTGAGGACAAAACCATGATTATCAAAGGTAAAATCATGACTTGAATTCAAAACTATGACTGCATATAAGCAATTTTGAAAACTATGCAAAAATTAAAATATTTACAAAATTTTTAGAGATTAAATGGTATTTGTGAGATTTTAGGTTATGATTTTATCAATATAAGGTATTTATAATATTTTATATTACTAAAACAAGACTAAATAAAGATTGCTTCAAAATCATATCTGACTAGTTGTAGTTTTACAAAACATTAAATTTCAACGAGATCTTATAAAACATAGGTCATATACATAAGAAACCATTTTTAAAAATAATAAGAGATATGAAAAAAGATAATATAGAATAGATTATTAATTATAAACTTTAAAAATCTATCACCAGTCAAAATCTCAACTAAGTATGTCAAAATTGCTACTACAAAATCTAAATTACAACTAGCTAAAAACAATTTTACAATGTTGCAACTAGCAATAAGTGATTTTATAATATTACAACTAGAAATAAGTGATGTTGGCTAAGTTAACCTAATAACTAAGGGTTAAAGTGGCAGTTTGATGCAAAATCATGACTTTCGAAGGCAAGATTGCAACTGACACTTTCAAAATCATCTTTTATAGAGTAAAATTGCTAATTGCCTAATAAATAGATTTTTTGAAAAGTTGAGCCCTAAATTCACCTTCAAGTTGACCTGTAAGATCAATCCACACACTACAAACACACTAGGTTAGCTTAAAAGGAGGGCTCCCATCGTGGTAATCAAATGAGTGATGATAATTTGAATAATTGATTAGGTTATGGAATTTAACCAAAGCTACCCAAAATACCAATCTACAATTAAAATATAGAGCCAATTAGGATTATAATGTAGAAATAAATGAAACATTCATACCAACATTACATCCTAGAATTTAAGTGCTCTAAATCAAGATCAAAACCAAAAAAGACCTAATGATATGGATAATCGATTGCTTAGAAATAGACTAAGAATTTCAACAAGATATTGGATTTTAGAATGTTTTAATTAATATACTAGTGATTGATTCATGCATTGGCTAATAATATTAGAATGAGAGGATCATATATTTCATAGTTAGTTTGGTAATGGAGATGAGGATGATTGAAATAGAGGGAGGAACCATCCATGAAAAAAATTCATAGTTGGGTGTAGGAAGATCAATGGTGGAGAGTTATTCATGAAATTAAAAGTTTCTTGGATGATTCTAGAGGAGTGAATGTTCTAGAGGTAAAATCCTCTATAATCTTTCTTGATATATAATAACAATTAATAGATAATTAGTCATGTGATTAGGGGGTTCTAGAGAATTTAGGAGAGTAGAAGAAGTTACTGATAGGATAGGGTAGGTGGAAGGGACTTTTGAATTCCCAAATATTAGATAAGACAAGATTTGGATATAAGTGAGATTAATTAATCATGGGATGTTATAATTTTATTATGTGACATGAAGAATGAAGATGGGGTATTTGACCAATGGATTAAAGAGCATTAATAGGAAGTATTAGATGAAATAAAGTGAAATAGAAGATTATTGGATCAAATTAACAATAGAGGAAAGTGAGTAAATTTAGATGCATATAAGCATAGACATAAAAATAAAACATTTTAAAATTTATAAAATAAATATTGAAACACATACTTATAAAATAGGATATATATAATGTATATTCCATAATTACCAAAAAATTAATTATTGTATTGTATTTGGTTATTCAACAATAAATAATTTTATATCTATTATCAAAATTGAAGATTTTTAGCTTCATCAACTTCTAACTAGATATCGATAATACTATGTAATAGGTTGCATAATATATAAAATAACAAGGTAGACACCTAGGAACAAGATGTCGGCAAGATAATTTTACTAACTCATCCCCCTGCTCTACAAGATGATTAATGGCCTTAAATTAATTTTGGATACCACCTCTCAAGTGACTCTTTTCTACCTTGAACACTAGCTGCAGAGATGTTAATTATTGATTCAAATACATGGTAATCAGTGTAAAAATTTTCATTTTCTCGACATTGCTACTTGATATCAAAGAAGCATCTAAACAGTATCTGCAAAACCATGAGACAAAACTTTGGTCTTCATCTGTCAATGTAAATGCCTCTAGCATAATCATATGTAGCCTTAGAACCATTTAATAATCATTTAACCAACAACTAATTATTTTAAATAATCTCCATCAATGATTTACCCCACTTCTCAAACTATAAAACTGTTACTTTATTAGGGGTTCACAAGTTACTAGTCTATTATTAAATAATTGAGGGCCCGACATAGAAACCCACAAAAAACATGAAAAAATATATATGAAAATATTTATACCAGTTGTTTGAATGTTATAATATTTTACATTAAGATGAATCTATGGTGTGAGCCTCCCAATGGAACTCCTCAAAAGTAATTAGGTGTTCACAAGTGACTATTCATTTAATAGATAATTGAAGTAGGTCTACACACTAACCCATGATAAACATGATTATTACCTCCTTGAAAGTAAGATAGGAAAGTGTCTTTTCACCTTGGTAGTATCCATCCAATTCATATTAATATCATTAAATATGAACAGTCATTAATATCCATCATCTACTTTAATTTAATTATTGTTTCCTACTAGAGGCCAAGATTTAGATGATGGGACCAAAAAATATGGTACATGAAAATTAGTTATCACTAGCCCAAATGACTAGTATAGATTATGCCTGACATTTATTGTTAAAAATAATGTAGGTGACATTCAGTGCTAAAAATAATTAGTTCTATCTTCTTTCCAGTGTACAGTTACACATCATGTGATGCTTGACAGGAATGCAGGCTTCAATATACATTACCAAAAAGCACAGGTGAAGTGAAATTTTACAACTAGAAACAATCAATATGAACTTGAAAAAAAATAATCATATTAAGAAATATAATTGTTTATTACATTATCTAATACTAAAATGTAGAAAAAATCATCCTTAAATGCCAATTATAATTGGTGATGTGAATGAAGTTTCTAGTTTTGTCTAAGCATAATGATTATATAAATGTATGTGTGCAACATACATGAAAATGCTTATACAAATGTATATATCTCCCTTAATACCACAAAATTTTTAGGAAAAGATGGAGAGGGAGAGAAAATTTGAAAATGAAGATTGGAGGGAAAATCACTTTGAAGGTTTTGTTGAATATGAGCTACAAATTGGTAGTTAAAGAGCAATAAAAATTAGTTCAATTGTCTATGGGGGGAATAATGGAAGACAAAGAGAATTTAGGATAGATCAACCACCTATGAAAAAAGATTTCTGACAGTGGATCAACTGACTATGAGTTTAATATTAGTAGACAAAGAATGATAGGTGATGAAACAATGATGGAAAAGAAAAAAGTGATTTAGTTCATTTTTAATGATTCTGAAGGAAAAGGTGCCCATATAATATAGCCATAAATTATTTGAATATCAAGTAATGGAAAAATGAAATTTATTATCATAAAATAAAAGAAGTTGTTACAATAATAACATGAAAAATGTATTTTACATAAGAACATGAAATACAATGCTAGAAAAGAAAGGATATTTTTATTTATGATGATTAATTAATTTGACTAATTTTTAATGTTAGAATAAGTTGTTTTTAGGGCCAGGTATTGTATTAAAGGTTAAAATAAAGTGATTTAAATGTCAATTATTATGTCTGAGGATGAAATAAAGTTATTTTAGTGCTAGATTTAGATCCTAAGTTGAAAGAATATTATTGTAGTGTCAAAAGTTCATAAAATTATCAAAACACTAGGAAAAAAATCAAAACCCTGAAAGGTTAAAACCCTAATGAACTTAAGGTTTATCAATGTTCAAATAGAATAATGGGTTCACCAATATGTTTTATAAAAATTGGAATTAATGTGGTAATGAAACCTAAATAATATAAATTGAATAAAATAATTTTGAATGATGTAAATAACCCCTTTGATAAAAAGATTGATATTAAAGGACTAAAATCGATGATTTGAAAATGATAAAAATAATCTTATCTATGCAAAAAAAATACAAAGTTAGTTGTTTCTACCATAGATTTGGCTTACCTAAATTATAGAATTAGAAACATGAAAACAAGAACACTAGAAAAATCCCTAGAAGATGGAACCAAAACTGAACATGGATAAGATCACCAAACAAAGGACATGATAGACTCCAACTACCATCCTACTTGATCAATCATGTATTTCTTTTAAAAAAAGGAAAATCTAACACAGTCATACATGTGGAAGATGAAAATAGTTATATATGTGTATATTCAACCTTTAAAAGTGTGAAAATACCTAAAACTAGATTAGCTAATGTTGAAACATTAATATGGATATAAATTATTGAAAGACCTAAAAATAGAGAAATGTGAAGTGTATTTGGTTGACCAAACCCGAACCATCCCCGTGATGACTAAAAATTTCCTACATATCCAATACTTCAAGGAGGGAACTAAGCCCACATAGTTATCCCACTTAATGCACTTTGTGAAATTGTGCTCCATTGAATACATGTAATAATATAGAACTGACTTGAATACTTGATGATTTTTTGCTCACGGTTAGATAAAAAATTCTTTCCAATTGACCAAGGACTATTTTCAGTGATTAGAATTAGAATTGAGAAGAATAGAGAAATTTTCTCAATGTGCATTTGTGTAAATAAGTCATTGTATTGAAATTTACAAGTGAATTAATAAGTAGTTTGAGTGTGCCTTTAAATCAATTCAAAAGAGGAAACCACACACTAGGAAACCTAAAAATATGGAAGACAAGCTAAGGGAGGAGTTAATTTTAAAAAGTGACTATTGGATGGCTTAAGACAAGAATGTCCCATATGGATAAAAATGCCTCCCACTATTATCCCTATTAGATGTTGTCTTCTAGGGAAAGTGCTAAATTTTGGATCTAGATTTGTTTAAAGAGATTCATAAGGGATTTTTTTAACAATCAAAACATTTTTGTCAGCTAAAAATGATATATTATAAAATAAATAAGCCTTCACTAGTGTTTAGGATAGGGTTAGGTGGAAAAATGGGTCCATATAAAGTTCACAAGTTAATAAAAGTTAAAAATTGTAAAGAGTGACATAATCAAGTATTAGTTACTAGATTTTTGGTTACTACAAAAGGTAATTAAATATTAATACTTTTTGTATGGTGTGAGGACAAGGAAGAAAAATTATGTGTACTGTGTTGTAATAAAAAAATTTAGTGCTCCCATTTTTATTTACATATGGGAGGTGGTAAACAAAATATATAGTTAACCAACTCAGATAAAGTAGTGTTTATAGTTTCTTGGTAATTCTACTTCTTTAGAGTATTATTTTTCATACTTTTGATTTCTTGTTCTACTTCTTTATAGTATTATTTTACACACGTTACATGTATTTTATTTACATTTTCTTAAAACTTTTGAAATTTAAAGTCAGTTTTTATTTCTAATAATTATAAGAGTTGTTTATATGTTTTTTTCTTTTTTTAATAATTTATATGAATTAATTTAATAGATAAAAATTGAAGGTTAGTAAATGATGTTAATGGATATGATTCCCCCTCGAGGGGACATGCAGAGAGGAAGGAGGTAGATGGCCACTCAAAAGAGGAAATGAGGAGTGGGATGTGTGAAGATATAAGGGTTTAGGATGCTAGATGTGGGACTGGTGATGAGGAAGATGAAATTACAAGAGAAGTGAGCTATAAAGTAATGATTCCCCTATTAAATACCTATGAACAAGGATTATAAATGATCATGTCATAGTTGTCAACACATCCCAAGGGAGAATGAACCATAAAATGATGATGATAAGAAAGAAGGCCATAAGCTTTCAATGCATCCTAAGAAAGGACACAAGTTAGGGAAAGTTGTGGACCAAGATGATAAATGCCAAGAGATTTCAATATATCCCATGCAATGATGCATGCTAGGAGAGAAATAGGCCAAAAAAGGATAATCATTTGATAATATTGATGACAAGTGTAGCTCAAGTATAAATTCAATAGATATGATGGAGATGAGAGAGAATAAATGATATCATCGAGTGTCCAAAAATGAAGGTGAAATAATTGGAGTGTAATGCATCTAATTAATGATCCACAACATGATTAATATTGATGATTCCCATAGCAAAGACACATACAAAAGAGCAATAGATGATAATAAATTTATAGTTCTAGTAATGCCCCGATTGAATGAGGAAATCATAAAATATAAATGATGACTTGACCAATTAGTGATAATGGATGAGTGATGGAAGAAAAGATGAATTTTATGATTTGTCAATCCCAATTGATAACTATGAGTGATTAACAAAAATATTAGGGATATGATAATGGGGATGGTGATTGATTAATATACTAATTGATTAATGATTGATATGATAGACCAAGGATTTGAATTACTCAAGACTTGAAGATGATGAACGACAAGAGAAATGAGATGATGAATGGTGGTGAAAGAGAAGAGAGTGGTCGAGTTGACCTCAGGTACACAATGTGCTTGAGCACTACCTACGTAGTCTAAAAATCCTCAAGATAATATAGTTTAGACTATATTAGAGGATGGTGATGATGGATTAGAATATTAGGATGATTATGATTGTTAGACATTAATTTCTAAATAGATGTTAGGTGTGATGTGATAAAGTTATCAAAACTTTTATACCATTATATCTGTAAGAAATTATTACCATATCCATCACCATTAATTCATTTCACACACAAAGATAATAACTATTTATAACACAAATGGTTATACAAGTGAATCTCCACTTCTTCTTTATACAAGATGCACTACTAGAGTGCCTATAAATAAGAGAGAGTGAGTGGTTAAGTAGGTATGTCAACATGATGATCACATAGGCATGTGCACAACCTAATAGTGCTTAAATAAGTAATTAAACTACATTAATTACCCTAATAGACACCAAAACCCTCCCTTAAGATAATATTAGGGAGTGAATACAAATGGGTCCTAATTGAAAGGCCTGATAAGGTACCCATGTATAAAATAAGATATAATATGAATTCAAATGTTATTATATATGCCAAACCATCTTTCCAGAGTACATGGATGTCAATTCTCTATAACCACCAAGTTAAAGTAGGAATGGTGCTAAATACATGGATCATTGAATATGAACAGTGCACTCTAGAATACTAAGTAGAATGATGAAGCTGGGGAAGCATTGTTTGAACACCCTCTAACAAGATGATGATAAGTGAGCACAAAGATCAGTGAATTTGTGACACTAGTGGCATTGGTGGGGATGCCACACTAATGTCACTATAATAATCACAAAGAAGGCCATGGAGTTAAGTAAAAAATACTAATATGTGTTTTAAAAATGTGCTTGAATAAGATATCCATGTACAAAGGAGGAATATAGAAAAAAGCACTCAAAATAGAATACTAAGTAGAATGATGAAGCTGGGGAAGCATTGTTTGAACACCCTCTAACAAGATGATGATAAGTGAGCACAAAGATCAGTAAATTTGTGACACTAGTGGCACTAGTGGGGATGCCACACTGATGTCACTATAATAATCACAAAGAAGGCCATGGAGTCAAGTAAAAAATAGTAATATGTTTTTTTTTAAAAGTGCTTGAATAAGATATCCATGTACAAAGGAGGAATATAGAAAAAAAACACTCAAAAGATGTAACATATAAAACTATCATAAAGTGGATAAAAGAGAGAAACCCCATAGAAAAAATCCCCCCCAAAAAAATAGAGAAAATAATAAGATAGAGCTAGAAATCCCTCCAGATATGATGCTGAAGTAATCCACACTCTATGTACTATAATGCCAGAAAGGAACTCATCCTGCATGAATGGTGTGAATCCACTACTCCATCACAAAAACAATTGACATTGGGATTTAGTAGAATATCTTCAATTAAGAAGACAATCAGTAGTGTTTAATGTATAAAAGAGTAGTGTATGTTCAAGGAACACTCAACATCTCAGAAGTTGAATCTAAATGACACTCCCATACTATTGACTAGGTGGAGTGACTCCAAAAAAATATGCATGTACACCCCCATAATGGATGGAGTGAATGAAAAAGTTTTGTATGAGTGGTCTGAATCCACTACTAAAATATTGAACAAGTTGACATTATATGTACCAAAATAACTGCATATCAAGCTGAAAGAGATTGTCAAACTATCGATGAAGATAATATGACATTGAGATTCACTAGAATAGCTACACTTAAAGCTATGGAAGGCTGTTGAATTTTAAAAAATTGGTGTCTAAAATATAGATAAATTATCTCAAAGATGATGTGTCGTGGTAGTGATGGAAGAGATAAACAACTAAAAAAGTGAAAAGGTGCCTAAAATAGAGCACACAAATGCATGAAGGTAGAAAACATTGAATCAAAAAACCCCCCATGGAACTTTATAGTTTATTACTATTAGCATATATCCCATACACAAAAAATTCCAAATAGAAATAAGGAAGACATTGAGCTTCACTAGAATATATCCAGATAAAGAAATTGTCAACCTGTCAAAAAATACATCAAGTATCATGAGAGATGTTCTATAAATAGGGGAGTAAAAATTTGTCTCGATAAAATAAGGTAAGGCACTAATAAAGTTCCCTTGATGGAGGATGACACAAACTATAAGTGTGTCAAAGTAGAAAAAAAAGACATCATGTATACAAAAACACTCTCAAAATGATCGACTACCAAAACATGATAATCTACAACTCACATGCAAAGGTTGCCATACTCAGCCAAAAATGCATTCAATATAATGCAAAGTGAAATAATGGAATAAGAAGTATAAGTTACTCTTTTATATAAGAAGCATAGATTTAATTACTTGAATGCATTAAACTCTTTATTATAGCATTGGCTATGCCTATTTAAATAGTTGCATAGATTATAGAATGGAAATGTATATATCATGAACTGATATAAACATCCATGTCTAATTTAAATGGTGTAAGAACTATGTAATAACCTTGAATGTTGAATGGTGTTATAACTCAGCCAGTAGCACTAAGCAATCTCATACTTATTTTGTTTTCTCTTATTATTTGACATAGTTAGCTGCATGAATGAATCCAAATCTAGAAGTATGATTAATTATATTTACTAATTTTAAGTGATTTTAAAATTTGTATAGCATGTATCTTGATTTAAACTCATGATTAACCTAAATGATAACTTAAGAATAGTAAAGCTATCTTTCTTGATTAAACCAATCCTTTAACTTAACCATCCTCAAAAGAGACTAAAACTCACTGAGGAGAGTAAGGTATTTACCTAGGGTTAAGGACATAAAAATGGTCATATGAGGAAGCACAAGTGCCAATTATGGTGCTAAGGATGAATCAATGTATGGATATATTGATACACCTCAAATTCCATAATCCTTGTAAACAAAAACAAGTTTCCCCATAACACCTTTTGTATGTGTTTACCTCTAACAAATTGCTGCAATCTCTCTCCTTCGGTTCTAGTTATGTATGCACGTAGTGCATAAGATATTTTTGTTGTGTTAACAAGACTTGTTAGAGGGCCAAACATGTGACCAAAATATACTTTGATATATGATTCTAATTTTTTTAGGCTTGTTTCATCTGATATCAAAGCAGTGTTCTATTCTAAGGAATTATGGGACCGAGTATTTTCGTTCAAATAATTATAATCTAATAATTTATCACTTGTGATTTCTCAGGATGGTTAAAACATGATCAAGCGAAGGAAATATTCATGTAAATCATTTGAATGTCAACCTAGCTAGGGGCAGAGGTCAAGGATGTGGAAGGGGTCATCAAGGTCGTATCCTCATTCGCAACCTAGATGAATTACCTATAATAATACCAAGGTACCTCATGCTAAAGAAGTTAGTGGGATTCTAACTGATAAGCATGAGGAAATACTCAATGGAATCTTGACAACCTTTAACAATTTGCAAGGAAAGATCGATAATCAGAAACAAAGATTGAACAACCTTGAGGGGGTATCCCAAGAGGAAGTGCCCATATTAGAAATGGGACAAGTGGAAGGAACTATAATTTAACAAATACCATTGACCACTTTTGACCCAATCATTAAAGAGCTGAAGAAGCTTCCATCACATACCTTTTTGGTTAAAGAATCAAGTGATGCAACAGATGCTTGGTTGGTACACTTACAAAAGTACTTCAATTTGCATAATATGCCTTCCAATGTGAAATACAAATTAGTAGCCTATTAGCTTGTAGGACCTAAAGCATGATGGTGGAACCATATTTATGCTATTGAAGGGTATCAACCTTTAAACCTAACTTGGTTTGTTTTTTAAACTCAGTTTTGTAAGAAGTACTTGAATGAAAATTATAAGGACCAAAAAATACTAACTTTTTAGAGCTTAAAACAAGAGAACATGTCTATTCTTGAATATAAGAGTATGTTTTTGAACTTGCTACATCATGTGAACTATATGCATGAAAAATAAACTAAGATTACTAAATTCAAGCTTGGGTTCAAGGATATTTTAATGCATTATGTTAATATGACAAATCCAAAAACTTTGGTTGCATCCATAGAATCAACATATAGGGTTGAAGAGAAAGAAAAGTATCACCAAAAGGAAATAAAAGAATTAAATTCAAATAGGCAATAGTCTAAAGCCAAGAACCTTTCTCTCATAAACAATAACTCTAGAAAATCTGATCCTAACCATAAATTTCTAGGAGGTAACAAGAATTTTAGTAGGTTTTCTAATCAAAACAAGAATTTCAAGTCCCATGGATCTTTCAAATCTAGTTCTTACAAGAAGTAACATCATCAAAGTAACCCATGTGGCCCTGCTATGGGTGTTAACACTATTCCAATAGCATCTTATATACCAATTATGTGTTCGGAATGTGGTGATAATCACTATAAAAAGGACCATCCTAAACTAAAATTAGACCAAACAATGAACCATAGAGTATATACTATTGTTGATAACCATAATGTTGACTTGTAGAACACTCCTATTAAGACCCAAGGTATAATTAATGGTTTTATTTTGACTATCTTGATTCATTCTAGTGTAAAATATTGTTTTATTTATCTTTTATTTCTAAATAATGTAATAATAAATCCATCTTGATAAATGAAGGTTAGGAAGTTAAATTTGGTACTGACAAAAAAATGCCTATTCTTGATTGTTTGGAACAAGTAAAATTGGATCTTGGTGTTTTTAAGATCAGGTGAATCTTTTTCTCATGCCTTTAGGGTCTTATGATCTCATTATTTGGGATGGATTTGTTGCATGAACATCAAGCCACACTTGATTGTGTGGGAAAATGGGTACAACAAACCATTGACCTTGACCAAATTGTAGAATTGAAAGGCATGGAATGGTCTACAAGACATAAAACACTTTCAGCCTTATAGCTAAAAAGAATTGTTTGGAAGGGCTATAAGATCTATATAGTCTAACTACAGAAAATATCCAAGGAAAAACAATATTTTCATGTAGATTTTACTATACTAAGATAATTTATGGATGTCTTTCTTGAGAATCTACCTAGGTTACCACCCAAGTGAGAATTTGACTTCTTTATTGGCATCATACACATATCTACCCCTAAATCTAAGGCACCTTACCAAATGAATGTGGTTGATCTACAAGAATTGAAAGTTTAGAGACAATATATTTTAGATAGTGAAAACACATGACCAAGTGTGTCCACTTGGGCTACTCTGGTAGTCTTTGTAAAGAATAAAGGATGGTACTCTAAGGCTTTACATTAATTACCACATGTAATATAGGGTAATGATAAAAAACCATTATCTTTTGCCTAGAATCAATGATTTGTTTGACCAAATGAAAGGTGATATAGTATTTTTTTAAGATTAATTTGAGTTTTGGTTACCATCAACTGTGCATCAAGGAAGATGACATTCATAAAACTACCTTTAGAACCTGATATGGGCACTATGAGTTGATGGTTCTACATTTTGGCTTAACCAATGCACCTACAACTCTTATGAACATTATGAACAAAATATTTATATATTTCTTGGATAGGTTTGTGCTGATTTTTCTTAACGATATTATGATTTATTCCAAAGATGAGGCTAAACATGACCAACACCTCTGTCTAGTCTTACAAAGACTAAGACAACATAAAATTTATGGAAAATTATCCATATGTGCATTTTATGAATCTAAAATTCATTATTTAGGACACATTATTTCCAAAGAAGGCATTTTAGTTGATCCTACCAAGATCAAATCAATCCAATATTGGCCTACTCCTTTCAATGTGAATGAAGTACAAAGCTTCATAGGATTGGTTCATTATTAATGGTGATTTGTTATATTTTTTGTGTGTGTGGACTATACCATCAATTCCTTGTAGTGTAAAGGAATGGAATTTGTACAAACTCTTTAGTGCGAGGAAGCTTTTGTTAAGTTAAAAGGGTTGCTTACTATAGATCTTATTTTGATCATACCAGACCCAAATGGTAACTTTGAAGTTTAAACTGATGCTTTCAAAGAAGGCTATGGAGGTATCTTTTGACTCAAGATGGAAATATTATGGCTTATGAGTCATGAAAGTTGAAAGAACATGAAAATAACTATCCTACACATGATATGGAGTTTACTGCCATTATTCATGCACTTAAGCAAAGGAAACATTTCCTGTAGGGAAAGCTTTTCCATGTCAAATTTGATCATCCAAGTCTTCAATATTTATTCTTTATAGAAGATTTAAATGAATGCCAAGGCAAGTAACTAAAATTTTTGAGCAATTTTGACATGAATATATCATATGTCAAAGGTAAGGATAATTATGTGGTTGATGCACTCAATAGACACATGTAATTTGATGCCTTGGTAGTGTTACAAGGAAATTTTAGAAGTGTTGTTTTAGAACAAATTATTGATGTATTGTATCATGATGTAAGAATAGGTTTGGCTAACGAGTTAATAGTAAAAATATTTGTTGAATTTTTTGTTATAATAGATAACATGATAAAGCATAAAGGCAAAACTTATGTCCCTATTATGGGTGACTTAAGAAATTATGTAATTAATAAATTGTATACAACACCTTACTATGCTCATCCAGGGGTTAGAAAAATGATGCATGAGTTGAAAAAGCTCTATTTTGGCCTATAATGAAGCATGATGTCATGATGTTTGTAGCAAAATGCTTAAAATGTTAGAAGGTTAAATATGAGCATTGCTATTCAGGGGAGATGTTTTACCCTCATGATATCACAAAATATAAGTGGGTTGTAGTCTCACTTGATTTTATTATGTGGCTACCAAAATCATGCAGCAAGCATGATACAATCTTAGTAGTGTTTGATAAATCAACTAAAATTGGCCACTTTATTACTAAAAATTTAATATATGATGCATTTGTATTTATAGAACATTTTGTGAAGGAAATAGTAAGACTCCATTGCATACCTGAAGTGATCATATCAGATTGAGATAAATTATGTACTTCAAATTTTTGGCATACTTTAACTACAACCTTTGGAACATAGATGAATTTTATCTTTTCATATCATCTAAAAATGGATGGGCAAATAGATTGGCTCAACCAAGAGGTTAAATATATGTTGCATTTGTATATAATAAAATGGGAAGATTATCTTCATCTAGTTGAATTTGTATATAATAATTCCTACCATTTACCTATTAAGATGGCTCCATTTGAAACCTTATATGGATGCAAGTGCAAAACATCTATTGGTTAGGATAACTTAGAAAATAGGGTTGTTAATAGACCTAAATTACTGCTGGAATATGACAAGTAGATGGAAATAATAAGGTAGAATTTAAAAATAACTTCTGACAGGCAAAAGACCTATGAAAACCTTAAGAGAAATCCATGAAAATTCAACATGGGGGACAATTTTTATTATGTATTAGACCATAGAAAAGTTCTATTAAGTTTGGCAAGGCCTCCATGTTAGCACCATGAAACCTTCAAAAAGATCGAGGAAGTGCCAGCTAATAAGCAATGGGGCTAATCTTTTCTACTATGTCAAAAGTCCCAACAAAATGTGGTGCTAACATGGAGGCCTTACCAAACTTAATAGAAAAGTTTTATTAAGTTTGGCAAGGCCTCCATGTTAGCATTACATTTTGTTGGGTCTTTTAAAATAGTAGAAAAGATTAGCCCCATTGCTTATCAACTGGCACTTCCTCATTCTCTTTCAACGTTTCATAGTGTTTTTCATGTTGCGTTATTGATAAAATATAAACTTGGTCCATCTTATGTCTTGGATTAGACTCATTTATAGGTCACAAAAAAGGAAAAGATGTAGTTGGAACCAGTAAGAATCCTAGACCATCACAACATTAAGTTATGTAATAGGGATATACAATAGCTTTTGGTGTAATGGGACCCTATCAACCAAAAGAGTGCTACTTGGAAAGATGCTCATATTTTCATACAACATTATACATGGATTTTCGATTTAGTCACTATGATATCTCCCTTTCAAGAGAGGGATGATGTTAGGATCTCATATTTTTATTATATATTTTGGTTTCATGACATTAACATTATGTTTTTTAGATTGGTTATTAGTTATTGTTTATCTGGATTTTGTGGCACTTTCTGTAACACTATTAGCTATGTACCAAATTCTATGATTAATTATCTTTATAGACTTATTTTCTATTGATGATGATTTTATAATCTATATTGATTATCTATTTATGAAAAAATATAATTTATGTTATTTTGGTGGTTGCATGCTTTGTTTATGAGCTAGGTACGTGATGGAGGCCATATTCCTAGAACCAATGAATTTTAAGCATGTTGGCATGTTCGACAAGTATACTTGTTGTTTGATTGTCCTTTTGAATACTTTGATTTGGTTGTTATCTTTGTTGACTGTGGTCCTTGTGTTGGTGATTGCTATTGTACCTTATCAATTTCATTATGAGTCATTATTTATTGTTATAGTTCATTATACCTCATCAAATGTTTGTCGGTCATAGTCTTTTCATAAAAACAAATATATTCTCTACTTTTAATTTGTCCTCAAACCTCTATTGTTCTCCATTAATCCTATTGACCTATTCAATTTTTATTCCTATACCTTACTAAACCACCTAGACATAACACCCTCCTTGGGAACCCTTGTCACCTTTTATTCCTACCCTAACCCTTTCAACCTAGCACTATTGTCTATGATTATGGCATATTATTTTAATGAATATGTATATTCTTGGCTTGACTCAAACATTAGTTTAATTTGATTATGATATTTTAATACCATATCGACTTAGGTTGATAGGTTGAGAGGGAATTGAGTTAACCTCATTTAATGAGGCTGGTGGCATTACAGTGGAGGTTTCAATGTTAAACTGCTTGGTTTATGTTTAATTTTATTTAATTAACACTAATCCTCTTTACTATTAGATGAGGGTTGTTTAGTCATCGATACTTTTAGACTCACCATTAATGGTGAGGTTGGCAAGGATTGCATTGGGATCTAGAGGTATTTCTCTCTTCTCCTAGAATTGAATGTGAAGTAATTGGGGGTATAGGGGAATGGACAGAAAGAATGGGGAAGGTGGATGGCAAGAAAAATTATTAAGAGTATGGATAATTTGGGGTACAAATATTAAAATGGATTGATTGATTTTAATAGCGATCTTGGAAAATTTGGAAAGCATAGAGTGATGTTTGGTGAGTCTTAGAACTTTTTAAGATTTTGAACTTCTATAATCTTATGCATGTTGCAAGTAAGTCCTTTGGGTTATTCTAGTTTGTTTTTGGTTACTATGTTGATATAATAGAAATATTTAGAGGCTATGCATACAACAAAAAGTCCTCAGACTTTTGAGTGCATACGCGGACCCATTATGACTATATATCGATACATTCATTGTATATAAACTTATAATGAATGTATATACAATATATATTCTATCTGGTTTGAATCTTTTCTACATACAGTCATTTTGAATATTTCAAATTAGGTTGTGGACAGTGTTTTTCATTATTATGAGATGTAAATGTTTGTGTGATGAATGTATTTTATAAGAAGGCTTCTATGTGATTTTATTATGTCTTAGTTATAAATACTAATGGTGTTCTCATGGGTGTAAATGGAAACACAATTTTGATATCCATTATGGTTAATTGTGTTTTATAAAAAAGTTTGTATGAGCTTTCCTTAGTTATATATATTTATTATCAGGTTTGAATCATATCTTCATGTAGTCATTTTATTGTTTTGTGGATTATAGGTTCTTATACATATAAGTAGAAAATATTTTGTGAAGAATGTGTTTTCCTTATAAGGGCTAAATGTTATAATGTTTGACAAGCTCAATGTTTTTGGAAATGATGATTGTGTGTTCATTTTGATAGTTATGTTTTATTGAATCTATTGTGCCTTCTTAAATATATATTATTGACTATGTTTTATTAAGTTACTTCTAATTGGATTTCTTGGAGATACATATATGGTGTCAAATGTTCTAGGAACTAATGGTGTTCTCTTATGGATAAGATGAAACCCGATTGAAAGTGATTGTGTTTGATTTGAGGAATCGGCTGTGTCAATGAAAAATAATTGGGTCTTATTAATATGTTATAATTATTATTAACTATGTTCATTTGGGAATGATGTTGGTCATGGATGAATTCATTGATTGATATTTCTATCTATGTGAGCCCATTGTTGCATTTTCTGACTTAAAAGGCTGAACAAATTCTTGGACTATGTTATTAAATATCTTTGTGACTTACCTTTTGGTAACCTTATTATTTGATTGTAACTTATAAATATATATTATATTTCTAGGTAGCATTTTCTTGGGTTTCTATTATATGGTTATTTGGTTTTTTGGTGTTGTGTTGTAATAAATTCATGTTGTGTTTATTGCATTGGTTATATTCTTTGTTGTATCAACCCATTAAAACATATAAATTGTGGTATTGTTTAAATCAAATTTTACCATGTATAAACCCTTCTATTGGAAATAATATGTGGTATTTTCATTTGACTATATGGATAAGCTGTGACTTTGTTATGTAGATTCTATGTTATCTAGTTGCAAACCATTGTATTGTTGATATTACGAGCCTTGTCTCTTTTATTTGATCATAGGGCATTTGAAAGTTAGTGGTAGAATTATTTTATGACTATGTTATGGTTGACTATGTTAGGGTTTCTTTATGAACTATGTAGATGTTTCTTGACGTGACTAAGACCTTTCATCTTGACCTTGGTAATTGGATTGATCAAGTCTTAACTTTTAAGGGGTTTCAATTATTTCAGTTATGCTTGGTATTAATAATGTTTGTTTTATAACCCAATCCATGTCATTTCATTGACATTATCCAAATTAAGTTTTGAGATTCTATGTGTTGTATGATTACATCATGATGCCTACACGTTATAATAATATGATTATATTATTTGTACTTATACTTTGGCTTAGTCATTTTAAAATTTTTGGGTTGTGTTTAGACATGTGACATATAGAGGCATGATTAATTGTTTTTGTTGTGAATGGATCAATATCTATTAATTGATTTATGATTTGACTATGTCATTATTTAAATTAGTTTCATTATATGTTGGAATGTGTGAATTTTCATTCTTGGACTAACCCTGAATATTTACAAGTATATATTGTGGGTTCAGATGGTTAAGGTTGATCAAGATATTGGATGGGGTTCCAGGTAGGATAAAATTGAAATATATATAATGGATTAGGATTAATCCATTTCATATCATTTTACAGTCTAGGTTAACCATCCTTGCTCTTGATCTATACTTAGATGGTTTAATTAGTCCTATCTCACCTTGGAATGATTTGATTGTGTTGCATATGTCTTTGTTCAGAAATTGATGTGCTCAAAATTCATTACTTGTTCCTGATTACCGCAAATACCATCTTGTCGATGGTTAGGGTGGTAAGGGTCATTGATGGATAACTCATATGGATAGTTGGATAGGTTTATCTCAAACAACTGGTTCATGTTCAACTCCATGCTTCGATGACTTCATGTGGAACATGGTAACAAATGTATTTATTGATTTCATTAATTATTAACATGTATAGATATTATAGATTAAAGTTGGTAATGATAATGACTTTGTTGGATGTTAACAAATGTTATGAATAGATTATGGAAAATAGAATATTGAAAAGTTAAATTAAATATTGGTTGAACCTATTATATAGGTACCTTGTATTGCTTAATTATTGAATTAAACCTTTATTCTTTATGATCATAATAATTAGGAATTGATCAGATATACCACTAGTTTTATATAATAACCCTATATTGATAATCTGTAAGTTGGATTGAGATGTGTAATGCAATCAATTCCTATATGTTTGTTCATTGCTATATTATATCTTCATGGATATAACATTTTGGTATGAGATTGATTTTATCCTAGTTGATTAGTTAAATATTCATTATTAATTCTTTATGTCTATTGAATTAATCTATGAATATTCATTTGAGATTTACATAAACTTTTTCACATTTAATTTTGTAAATCTGTTCTAAATGGAAGTTAATATTTATTTTAATTTTTGCCACTTTATGGAACACATATACATAGATACTTTACATTAGTTGTTTGAATTCAGAATGAATAAAGATGGAAGTTGCATAGTAACCTACATTAATATAATTATTTTTTGGATAGATTAGTACTCTTGTTCATAAGTACATAGACACATATGTGACACTTAATCCTTTCAGCAATGCATAAGCATGATAGATGGACCATGAGAAAAATAAAACAAATGCTCCCTTCTATCATGCACTTCAGACCTATTTGGCTATGTGCAAGGTATGTTTCCATTTACAATTATAAAATACCACTTCTTAATTTATCTATGTTGAATTATGAAATCTTAAATTAATAAGTATATAATTGTATTAATTGGAAAAAGAATTAATATTTAATTAAACCTTATGAATCAAAGAAGGATCATGTACAATACTTAGATTACTTTCTTGATTTGATAAATACATTTTAAGGAAACCATAATATAATCGAGGATGATAAATAAGTTATTATATCAATTATTCCATTTGATAAGAACCTAAGTTGTACAAATATTATTTTCTTTCTTATTAGATGTATGTTTTTTCTTCCCTCCCATTATTTGAACTTGCTTGCGTTATTGGTCTGGCTATCAACAATGAAAATTGTAAGAGTTCCTTAAGTGGAACCTTTTATTTGGGTTTCACTCATTTGGAAAATTGAATGAACTTCATGCTTTAATTCCATTATTTTAGGCTTGCTAGATTGTAATGAATTCTTAACATATTAATGTCTTTAAAGTATTAATTTATGAAACATTGTATAAAATGAAAAGAGTTCTTTCTTGAGAGGATCCCTGATTTGAATACACTATTACTAATTGCATAAATTATTCTTTTATATAGGAAGTGAATATTTAATTACTTGAATGCCATAAACTCTTTATTATAACATTAGCTATGCTAATCTAAATAGCTTCATAGATTATAGAATGGCAATGTCTACATCATGAACTGTTATAAACATCCATGTTTGATTTAAATGGTGTACGAATAGTGAAATGACCTTGAAGGTTGAAGGGTGTTATAACCCATTTGGTATCACTAAGGAATATTTTACTTAATATATTTTATCTTATGCTTTAACATAGTTAGTTTCATGAATGAATCCAAATCTACAAGTATGAATTAATTCTATTTACTGATTTTAAGCACTTGTTTAGTTTATATAACATGTATCTTGATTTAAACCCATGGTTAACCTGAATGATAAATTAAGAACAACAAATCTATCCTTCTCGATTAAACCAATCTTTTAACTTGACCATCCTCAAATAGGATTGAAACCCATTGAGGATAGTGAGGTATTTACTTCAGATTAAAGACCTAGAAATGGTCATATGAGGAAGTATGAGTGCCACTTATGGTGTTTGGGAATTATTAGTGTATGTGTACACTGACATGCCCCAAATTCCATAATATTTATAAATAGTAACAAGATTTCCCATAGAACCTTTTGTATGTGTTTACCTCTAGCAAATTGCCTCAATTCCCCTCCTTTGGTTTGAGTTGCATATGCGCATAGTATGTTGAATGTTTTCATTGCATTAGTAGGACTTGTTGGAGGGCATAACATGTGACCAAATCATACTCTAATATATTATTCCAATTTTTTTGGGTTTTGTTTCATTTATTAGGTACCAAAGAATCCTGATATAAAGCTTCAACTTCTTCTCTTCTAGAAGGTTTCAAATATTGAAACCTCACCTTTTTATCCACATTTTCACCTTCCAATTTATGATAATTTATATCCCCATCTTCCCTTCCCATCCATATCTTTAAATTTTTATTAGATGGTTATAGTAAAGCATTTGACACACACAAATCCATCAATGGATTGAATGCTTGTATAAATCAATGTTGAATATATATATATGTATATTTTATGTCAAAATATGTGACCACTAAGATATGTTTTAAATCAAGGAACTAAAAAAAATTAGTTTCATGTCACATAGTACATGATATCTTCATGACAAATGTACTCGGTCATAGATTAATGTGAAATCTACAAACTTACATGTCAACTAAGTCGCCTTCTAATTTATAGTTATCATTTGATCTGTACTATGCTAACATATTGTGAGCATGGAAAAGTGTAAATATGGAGAGATAAAGTGGACTAAAAGTTTCAATAGATCCATGTATTTTATCAATGCCACATTGAGAACAAAATAGACTTTGATGACTCCATGGATTTATGATGACCTAAACCTAAACTTGAAATAATTTCATTGTATTTCAATGCTTCAAAACCCTCTCCTCTTCGCATCACTAACTTGTGTTGTGTTTTTAAAACACAAATCATCAACTTAGTGTGATATAAGTTCAAAAATTATGGTGATTCATTACAACTAGCATATCTCCTATGAACTTAAGTAGAATAATCCTAGTAAATAGAAAATATTTGTAACATATTTTGATTACATGCTTCAACATTAATCAAAATATTTTATTAGCTCTACAATTATGAGAAAAATATTCTTAAAAAATATTAATGTTACATTCATATTTAATAAGTAATATGGTTACTTTCTTAATGGGTTAATACTAAGAACCTTAAATAAAAGAAAGACTAAAAATATTGAATAAAATCTGGTCAAATAGAAGCAGTCAATGTTAATATTCAATTCATAGTGAATAATTATGGTAGAAAAGTAAGGTCAAGTTATTGTATCATTTTTTGGAAAAGAAATTAAAAAAAACCTCTATCTCAAACCAAGATGATATCACATATTAATTGACGACCTTCAATAGTTTAACCTTTATATTCATTACACTGTTCAAGTAGTGCAAGGTATGATTCAATGTCCTCATGTCCTTTTTCAAGAATCTTAGTTGATCCACCTTTCCAAATTTCTGGTGTGCATGCCCATATGATGCTATCCATATCAATATCTTGTTTAATCTTGTCTGATTCGATCCCTGTTTACTAGGTGTCAAATAATTGTGATATAATGCTCCACCTATTTCTCTTGCTCATGGTTTTCAATATTGAAATCATAAACTTCCTCGATAAGGTGAGTGAATGTATTTTACCCCTCTTGACATGTTATGTAGGTGTTCATGGTATGTGGAAAATAAAATTGTCTACTTTCCAAAATGATGTTGCTAATATGCCAAAATTCCCATCTTTATTCTCAAGGGTTTGTTTCACTGGGAGGAATCTTACATACATAATCTTGAATACCCTTGTTTCTATCAACATTGATGTAAATGAAGATAAGGTGCCATTTTTTTGTCACTCGAATCATTATCCAGTTACAAGTAGAGGATTGATGGTTGTTTTTGAATGAAGTACTTTTACTAGTAACACTATTAATTGATTCAACACAGACAAATTTTTATTTGTACCATTTACACTTATTATGCACTTCATTTTGTAATAGTGCATCATGCAATGGTTATTTAGATGATCCATAAGTGTATGATAAATCCCCATACTCATAAATTATGGGTTCTTCGATCTTCCCTAGACACAAAACCAATTATGTGACTATGTAGTTTTCTCCACATTCAATAAATTGTAGGCCAAAGTGGCCAAACCCCTAGTCCTATGTTTCCATGTGAAAATACTAGTCTTTTCACCTCAATCTTTTCTACTATGACCTATGTCTGAGCAGCGTCTTTTTTTCTTAGTCTCACATATATGTTGAATTGAATGTCACAAAAGAAGATGCAAAACTCTTCCATGGGTTAAATGACATGATGGATGGCCTTATCACAAATAACTATCAGAGTTTTAAATATATTATTTATAAATAGTTAGCATAACTCCTTACCAGTAATATGGAATGATCATCACAAGAAATTTCTACATAAAAGTTCAAAACACATACTTATAATATAAGCTATATATAATGGATTTTTCATAATCACCAAAACATTAACTATTGTATTTTATTTTGGTTATTCAACAACAAATAAATGTATACCCATTATCAAAATTGAAGCTCTGTAGTGGCGTTGACTTCTAATTGGATATCGACAATACTACAAAATAGATTGCACCATATATAGAATAACAAGACAAACACCTAGGCACAAGATATCAGCGACATATTTTCACACACTCTATCACCCGTTCTATGAGCTAATTAACGGCCTTTAATTAATTTTGGTTACCACCTCTCGATAGCTAACTATTTGGAAATAATCTACATTAATAATTTCTCACGCTTCTCAATCTATAAAATTGTTACTTTATTAAAGGTTCATAAGTTATTGGTCAAATGATAAATAATTGAGAAGGACCCTATACTGAAACCTTCGAAAAACACGAAAATAAAAATTTAAATATATATATATATATATATATATATATATATATATATATATATATATATTTATACCATTTATTTAAATATTACATAATGAGACAAATTTATAGTGTGAACTCAATGAAACTCCTTCTAGGGAATTAAAGGTTCACAAATTACTAATCATTTAACAGATAATTAACGTAGGTCTACACACAAACCCATGAAAAACATGATTATAACCTCTTGTCAAACAAGACAGGGAAGAGTCTTATCGCCTCCTTAATATCCAGCAAATTCATATTAATATCATTAAATATGAATAGTCAATAAAACATAATTATAACCTCTTGTAAAGTAAAACAAAAAAGAGTCTTATCGCCTCAGTAATATCCAACTAATCCATAATATCATTAAATATGAATAGTCATTAATATACATCATTTACTTTAATTTAATTATTACTGTCTGCTAGAGGCCAACATTTGGACAATGGGAGTGAAAAAGATGGTACACGAAAATAAGTTCTTAGTGACCAAATGACCGGTGGAGATTATTCCTGACATTTAGTGCAAAAATAATGCAAGCGAAATTTAGTGCTAAAAATAATTAGCTGTAGCTTCTTTCCAAATGTACATCATGTGAAGCGAACTTTTTTTTTGGCCGCATGTAGTCTTTTGATGTGCGGGCTTTTTTCTTGACATGTGCATCACAATTATTATTTTCTTTCTCCCAATGATAAAATATAACATTTACACGTTTATTATTTTTACAATAATTTTTTTATATTTAAAATATAAACTACTCTCTGACTTTATTTGATTTTTTCATATTTAATAATATAACAACAAATTTATTTATAAATAATTTTATTGTTTTACCTTTTTCACATTTAATTATATAGAAACTAAAAAAATCACAAATTAATTTCATTATACATTTTTATCTTAAATTATTTAAAAAACTTAGATTAAGTACGAGTCCATAAAAACCAATAAAAAGGGACTTGTAATACAATCATTTTAATATGATAAATATGTTAAATGTTGAAACATATACTTAAGATATGATAACATATGAAACATGGGGATGATAATTCTAGCGGTGGTTTATCTTGAATAGTACTAATGTTTTTTAATATAAAATCCTGATAATGAAAAAAAAATACAAGCATAGTTTGGTAGACAATTAATTCAGTTATTTAAGTTAGATTTATCTTATTAGTTAATTTATTATATTTAATATTAAAATTTTATTTTTCAAAAATCAAACATATAGAAATTGTGTTATTTAAATAATATTGAGGAATTATACAAATGTGAATGTATATTATTTAATAAATTTAAATGTGAAAAAGATTATTTGATTAGTATAATATTAATAAAATTATGTTATCTCTAGTTTATCATGAGCTTTTGAAAATTATATAGACACTTAAATTATGTTTTTTAAAATAATTACGGGTTTATTAAGGTCTCCAACCGAAATAAAAGTTTACAGGATACAACCATTAAAGGCACAACCCAAAAAACATCATAGACCGTATCAAGGCAGAAAATGAAACTAAATGGAAGAACCCTATAACATACCATGGATTAACACAACCAAGTCTAAAGAGATAACAACCAAAAAAACAACTACCAGTGGAAAGAAACAATAAAAATCAAAAAACCAAAAACATCAAACATGTGAAAACATTAAATATTTATGCAGGCATGTATCTCATCGTCAACGTCCTCAATAAATACGAGTTCCCTGTCCTTGAAAACACTGTCTATGACTTCCTCGAGAACCTCACATTTGTGACTCTTCCACGGGCTTTTGCTATCTACTTGCAAACTACGAAACCACTATGGAGCTACTACTAGACCGTGAATGACCATTTTCAGTAACTTATTGACTGCTTCTATCCTCATCATATTATGACAACTATCCCACCACTACGAAATCTCAAGCATCTGACTTTGTAGTTGTGACATAGGTGGTAAGGTTAGAAATTTCCCTTCCAAGGGATGAGATGAACTTACCTTTTTTCGTACGTCCTCCACAAAGCCCAAAAGAATCATGAAGTGCATTTCCAAGGCGTGAAAGGGAGAAACTGGGACTAGTCCCAAACTTTCCACGCCTGTCAACGACAAATTGGGTAGGGGGCTATGTAAAGCAAGCTAATCTTTTCTACCAGCCCAATTCAGTGCTTTGGCTTCATGCAAAATGATACAAGATTTACCACCACCTCAAAATCTGAAACTAGAGCCATTTTATTTGATGTGAATACCACTGCCACCTTAGATTTTACCCGATAGTGAACCCACTATTCAAAAAATTCTAGCCCTAAAACAAGTGATATAAGCTCAAGAAATTATTCTGACAATACCCAAAAGATGTTTTTTAGGCCTACCCTCAAAATTGAGCGATCGAAAGCCATTTCACACACAGTGATTTCGCCATTAACACAGGGAGTGACAAAAGCAATTTCAGTTATCCCACTTATAACAAGACTAGCCATTCCCACTGGTGACCCATAGCAAACCAGGAAGAGAACAAAGTGAAATGCCAATGGATAGCCAATTTTCACCATTTAGATTGTAACAAAGATGAACAAAAGTGAAATAGGTAATCATGAAACAAAATGGAAATTCTCGACTCCCTCGTGTCATAAACAAACCACCAATTGAAAAATAAAAAATTCATCCTTTACATTAATGACTACCACCGCTATGTGATGATCATTCTGAAGGGGGATAACGATGGATAATTTTGCCAAAGATTTACTCCGCCTGTTAGATTTGCCGCCAAAGTTGGCATAGCTCTACCAAAAAAGCAATTGATAAAGCCTCTACTTTTTGAGATTGTTTTTATAAAAAAAACAATACAAAAAGAAAATGAAAATAAAAAATTGGCCCAGATCAATAAGAGAAAGGGATGGGAAATCCTCATAGGCCTTCCACACATTGTCCACGTGACTTAATTCCACTTGGTTAATGCCACAATTTGTTAAAAAATCTTTATCCAAATTAGCTTTTGGGTAACAGTGAGTAGAAACAATCAAAGTAAAGAGGGCCAATCTATCCCAAGTACTTGATAGAATGTTTTCTAATCACCAGGAAGTGGTAACATTTTATTGGAATGTAGATATGATATTATGCGAATCACCTTCAACAATTAGCTTAGCAATATCACATTGGACTGCTAATTCTATCCCACTAGCAAGAACTTGCACCTCTACTTCATTCTTGGTGTTGTCCTCAATTTTTCTAAATATTGCTTAGATTAAAAAACTACTGCAAACTTATATAATATATCCAGCACTTAAAAGCCTAAGATTAACTCTGGATACCCCATCAAAATTTAGTTTAAATCATCTGACAAGTGGTGGATTCCACACACATTTACCTTTTCCTTCTTTTCTCCCAAAGAGTTGACCCATTAATAGGGAGACAATTAGATTATGTTATTTATAAAACACTTAGAGAAAATATATAAATAAAAATATGTTATTTAATAAAATCACACCATATTAATAGAATTGTGTTATTTACATGACTGTATTAATAACATGTTAATAAAATTATTTTATTAATATTTTATTATATACTTATAAAATACAAATCACTTCAAATACATAGATTGCATATATCCTTAGTTTGCATTTTACTTTTAATTAAATTAATGTGATTTTTATTAAATAATAAAAAGTGTTTTACACCACATTTTCTTTGCATTTTAAAATAATATATAAAAATATCTTATGTTATTTATAAAATACTAAAGGACAACATGTGATAAGATATCTATTTAATAAGTTAACATTGTTTTAAGAGGGTCCTTTGTTATTCACAATATGAAACATTAATAAAATTGTGTTATGACCTATATGCATATATCATATTCACTTGATATTTTAAATGTTTATTGATGTTCTAATTTCACCTTATACTTTGTAAATTGTAACATCTCAAGCGCACCAACAAAACATTGGCCAATTCGGGTAATAATGAATATGATATTTTTTTAAAATAGAAACAATCATTATGCACTTGAAAAAAAACATGCAAATTAGATAACATAAAATTTTTAGTACATTACTAAGATATAGAAAAATTCATTTTTAATTCCAATTATAATTGGTGATGTGAATGAAGTTTATTATTTTGTATAAGCATAATGATTATACAAATGTATATACACACCATATATGAAAATCCTTATATAAATTTATATATCTACCTCAATACCACTCAAATTTCAAGAAAAGATGGAGAGGGAGAGGAAATTTGAAAATGGAGATTGGAAGGAAAATCACTTCAAAGGTTTAGATGAATATGAGCTATAAATTGGTAGTCAAAGAGCAAAACAAAAAAAGTAGATAGACTGCCTATGGTGGGAAGAATGGAGGACAAAGAGAATTTAGTGGTAGATCAACCACCTATGAATGATAGAATGACATACAAAAAGGGTTTCACAATGGATAGATTGACTACGAGTGGATGATTAGTAGGCAAAGAATGATGGGTGACAAAACATAAATGAAAAAGAGAAAAAGTGATTTAGTTCATTTTCAATTATTTTGAAGGAAAAAGTGCTCATATAATATAGCCATACATTATTTGAATAACAAGTAATGTAAAATTGAAATGTAAGATCATAAAAGGAAGGATATTATTACAATAATAAGATGGAAAATGTACTGTACACAAGAACATTAAATGGACTGATAGAAAAGAAAGGATTTTTCATTTATGGAGATGATTTAATTTTACTAAATTTCAAGGTCAAAAGAAGGTGATCTTAGGATTAGGTATCATATCAGAGGTAAAAAAAAAGTGATTTCAGTGTCAAGTATTATGGATGAGGTTGAAAGCAATTTATTTCAGTGCTAAATTTATATCCTAAGTCAAAATAAGATTATTGTGGTGTCAAAAGTTCATAAATTTATCAAAATACTAGTAAAAAAATTGAAACCCTAAAAGGTTATAACCCTAAGTAACTTAGGTTTTAACAATGTTCAAAGAAAATAATGGGTTCACCAATATGCTTTAATGAAATTGGAGTTAATGTGTGAATGAAACCTAATTAAGATAAATTTAGTAGAATAATTAAAAAAGTTGTAAGTAACCCTTTTGACAATAAGAATGCATGCAAATGAATGTATTAGATGTTGTGAAAATGATCAAAAGAAGATTATATATGCAAAAAAAAAACAAAGTTAGTTATTTAATACCATAAAGCTGACTAAGCTAAATGATAGAATGCAAAAATAGGAAAACAAGAACACCAAAAAATCCTTAGAAGCTAGAACTGAAACTGAACATGGAAAAGATCATCAGACAAAGGACATAATATAATCCCACTACTATCATAATTGGTTGATCATGTATTTTGCTAAAAAAAAAAGGAAATTTTGACACAATCATGTGTGGTCAATGAAAGTAGTTATATATGTGTAAATTTAACCTTTAGAAGTGTGAAAATACCTAGAACTAGATTAACCAATGTGAAAACCTTGGTAGGGATAGAAATTTTTAAAAGACTTGTGCATAGAAAAATGTGGAGTGTAATTAGTTCAGTTGATCCCAACCACC